>JAKCPI010023854.1:0-300834 GCA_023213315.1 Euborellia annulipes | reverse complement strand
GAACAAGCTCCCTGCGTCTATCTTCCCCAAAACCTACAATCTTCAGACTTTCAAGTCTAACCTCAACAGGCATCTTCTCAGTTCCTGCAGTTGAGTTTCCCCTTTATGCTTCTCCTTTTGTTTTTATTTTCTTCCTGGCTGCATGTGACTATTGGTCATTATAGGTCTTCGGACCTTATGCACCCATTCCAAAAAAAAAAAAAAAAAAAAAAAAAAAAAAAAATAAGACGTACGTGTAGCTGTGGAAATAGAATTATATTTCCACAGCTAGAACACCAAAACTTGATAATCTGTTCGGACACATAGTAGATTAAGAAAATGATTATTTTTATTATTTTTAGATTTTGAGCTTAAAGGGCCTCCAGAAAAAAATTCAAAAAAAACTATTTTTTTAATTATAATGTTTAGATTTAGAGCTTAAAGGGCCCGGGCCCCCTCAAGAAAAAAAATTTCAAGAAAACGATTTTTTAAATTATAATGTTTAGAAGTAAAATTATTTAATATATGTGAGCAGCGGCGTAACTAACCTTTGAGGGCGGAGGGGGCGAAGCTCAACAGGGGCGCCTTTTTTCGTTCGACCTTTTTTTTTTTTAGTATTCGAATCTCGTTCGAGCTTTTTTTTTGTAATTATTCTCCGGGTTTGTGATATAAAACGAATTTATTATGAAATTTCAAAAAAAAAGCCGTAAATTTTGGGAAAAAGCAGATGCGCGAGGGGCGCCAAAAGCTTGATGCTCCTGGGGCCCCCGGCGAGCACCCCCTTCGCCCCCACCTGGATACGCTACTGATATTAACATATATATATATAGAGGTAAGAGAAAGTAAAAAATTGTAATTATAAATCCTCTATATACATTATTTATATTTTTGGAATTAAATTCATTTAAAAAAATAGTAGAATTCAAGTTGTAATATATAAATATAAGGATATAAATTTCAAGAAAACTATTTTTTTAATTATAATGTTTAGATTTAGAGCTTAAAGGGCCCTGGCCCCCTCAAGAAAAAAAATTTCAAAAAAACTATTTTTTTAATTATAATATTTAGATTTAGAGCTTAGAGGGCCCGGGCCCCTTTCAGGATATAAATTTCAAGAAAATGATTTTTTTTTTAATTATACTGTAATGTTTAAATTTTGAGCTTGAAGGGCGGGCCCCCTCAGGATATAAATTTCAAGAAAACTATTTTTTTAATTATAATGTTTAGATTTAGAGCTTAAAGAGCCCGGGTCCCCTCATAAAAAAAATTTCAAAAAAATGAATTTTTTTTATATTTTAACCGTGAAAATTATTATTTTTATTAAAATATTAAGGTTGGAGCACAGAGGGCCCCGCGGATATGCCCCTCCCCCCTGTCTGTGGCCCTATAGCCTATATGTTATTATATATTGGGGTGATTCTTTTACAAACCGAACACTTTCTAACCGACATATTTTTGATTTGGCTGAAATTTTTTTTTTACGGGTTCTATATCGAAAAAAAGAGAACCTTATTCGAGGATTTTCTTTTTTCTTCAATATTTTGGAAAATAGAGAGGGTTGAAAATTTGAGAATTAGGTGATTTTTGGCTTAGAGACTCACTTTTAAAAGTTCATAACCCCGGTTCTATTTGAGCTAGAAAAATTTTTTTTTACCATTTTAAAGCTAAAATAGTGAACTTTAAGAAAAAAAATTGTTACACCAAAAATTATTAAAGATTTCACATTGTTATCAACATTTGAAATCTTTAAATCAATTTTTAACAATGGGGCCTCAAACGTTATCACGTTTTTAGTATAATCATCGTATTCTACGTAAAATTTTGTGCCGAAAACGATTTTTTTATCGATGAAGAAAAAATTAGTACTATTGAAAAAATTAAATAATCTAGGGCGATGCGTCATATCGGCGTTCCAAGGCACGCCTCCTTTTCTCGAACCACTTGCAAGGAGGCTGCGCCCCTGGACCTCCTTTCTTCTTCGGCGAGCAAAGGCATCAAATTTATTCTTTCTCACTGTTTGGAAATTTTAAATTTCCCTCTCTGACTTAAAGTTTTAAATTTCCCTCACTGACTTCATTTACTCTGACTCTGGCCAGGGGCGCAGATTTTGCCACTTGTACTACTATAAAACAGAGAAAAACGGTTTGGGCGAGAAAAAGGGGGGGGGTGCCTTGGAACCGGCGCGCCGATATGACGTATCGCCCTAGATTATTTAATTTTTTTTTCAATAGTACTAATGTACTAATGTACTATTGAAAAAAAAATTAAATAATCTAGGGTTGTTGTAATGTTTTTTCATCGATTAAAAACCGTTTTCGGCACAAAATTTGACGTAGAATGAGATGGTTATGCTAAAAACGTGAAACGTTTGGGGCCCCATTGTTAAAAATCGATTTAAAGATTTCATTTGTTAAAAACAATGTGAAACTAATAAATTTTGGTGGAAAAATTTTTTTCTTGAAGCTCTCTTTTAGCTATAAAATGGTAAAAAGTGTATTTCTAGCTCAAATAGAACCAGAGTTATGAATTTTTAAAAGTGTGTCTCTAAGCCAAAAATCACCTATTTCTCAATTTTTCGACCCTCTCTATTTTCCAAAATATTAAAGAAAAAAGAAAATCCTCGAATACGGGTTTCTTTTTTTTCAATATAGAACCCGTAAAAAAAATTTCAAATCAAAAATATGTCGGTCAGAAAGTGTTGGGTTTGTAAAAGAATCAACCATAGAGAGAAAGTATTGGATTCATGTCAAAAATTCCAAGCCGAAATTTTGATAGATATACACGTTTGGAGGTCCCCTGAATCCAAAAAAGTGGTTTTCGCAACATGGTCTCTCTCTCTGTGTGTCTGTATGTATGTCTGTGAACAAAATATCTCAAGAACGAAAAGACCTAGGAGGTTTTGAGATTTAGGTCCAGGGACGTAACACGAAGATTTTGAACAAAATTGGTCAAAGAGTCCTAGTACTTTACTGATGTTCTTTTTCACTTTTTTTCGATTTTCTCAAAATTTGCTCCAAGGATTTTTTTTTTAAATTCATAAATCAACTATTTTTTAGATGCTCTTTAAAATGTATATTCTCTTTTTGCCGTTGAAATCTTCTGAAGACCACTTTAATCTTGTTCTTCATAGAAAAGATAGGAGAAATAGTTGCTATGATAACAAAATTTAAATCTTTTTCTTTTTATTCGATTAAAATTCATATAACGTAAATTCATTATTATTTAGTTGCCCTTTTAAAAAGTATATCAGTAATATTTTGTGAAAATTGTTTGAATAGAAAATAATTTTACTGTTTTTTTTTTTTAATTTATTTATTTTTATTTTATTTTATTTCGGTCCATGTTTCATAGACAAATGGATGACGTCATTCATTCTTTGTTGCCAGTAGGGCTGGACGGTAAACCGGTTTACCGGTAAAAACCGGTAAAGATTTTTTACCGAAAACGCGGTAACGAACCTCTAATTCGGTAAAAACCGGTTTTTCTCGAAAGTCGGTAAAAACCGGTTTTTCTCGAAACTCGGTAAAAACCGGTTTTTCTCGAAAGTCGGTAAAAACCGGTTTTTCTCGAAACCCGGTAAAAACCGGTTTTTACCGTTAGTCGGTTTTTCTCGAACTCGGTAAAAATCTGCTTTTCTCGAAACACGGTAAAATCCGTATTTTCTTTATTTTATCGAATTGATTTCAAGCTTATATTCAGTTTTAGGAAGTCTAATTTAAGATTCTTTTTATTTATTTATTTTTTTAATTGAATTATAATAGAAAAAAAATCTTAAGTGTCTTCATACAAGAAAATTTGTTTAACTTTCTCTTATTTCGTATGGGAATATTCAGGTAGACTGATCAACTCAAATTGATCCCGGGCGCCCCTATTTTTGAGATTTGAATAACTTGGACCCCACTAGTGCAAATTTGATGATAATTCGAATTTAAGCTCAGGGTAGAATCTAAAAGAGTATGATCAACTCAAAATGACCCCGGACCCCCCCTAATTTTGAGATTTGAATAACTTGGCCCCCACTAGTGCAAATTTGATGATAATTGGAATTTAAACTCAGGGTAGTATATAAAATTGGAATTTAAGCTCAGGGTAGTATATAAAAGGCTATAATCAACTCAAATTGATACCGGACGCCCCCCCCCACCCCAATTTTTGAGATTTGAATAACTTGGCCCCCACTGGTGCAAATTTGATGATAATTGGAATTTAAGCTCAGGGTAGTATATAAAAGGCTATAATCAACTCAAATTGATACCGGACGCCCCCCCCCACCCCAATTTTTGAGATTTGAATAACTTGGCCCCCACTGGTGCAAAGTTTATAAAATGTAGGATTATAATAAATTTTATTGCGCGCCGCTGTGTCGGAGAGAGAGACAAAGAGAAGAAACGAAATGGTGTTAGCCCTCCCTCCCTTCCACTCTCCCCTGACTTGAAGCATGTTTGTCTAAAATTTTTTTATTAAATACATACGTATTTAAAAAAGTTTTAATAATTATATACCTACTTATTTCATAAATCCCTTATTTTGAAAGGATTTTTGGTATATACTGGTATTCAAAAATATTCTCCCTGAGTTCATATAATGTGAGTGTACCAGGTGTTCCGGGTTCGTTTCCCATTTAAAGCGAGAAAAAGGTATTTCAAATGAATTGGCGACCAAGCATTTTAAGAAAACGAGAAAAATTCGATAAAAACAGCCCTACGGTAAAAAAATGACTTTTAGTTTTATCGGCCTGCGGTAAAAACAGATTTTTCTCGAAACTCGGTAAAAACCGGTTTTTCTCGAACCTCGGTAAAAATCTGCTTTTCTCGAGACACGGTAAAAACCGGTTTTTCTCGAAACTCGGTAAAAACCGGTTTTTCTCGAACCTCGGTAAAAATCTGCTTTTCTCGAGACACGGTAAAAACCGGTTTTTCTCGAAACTCGGTAAAAATAAGCTTTTCTCGAAACTCAGTAAAAATCTGCTTTTCTCGAGACACGGTAAAACCCGTAATTTCTCTATTTTATCGAAAGATTTCAAGTTTTAGCTTTAAGAAGTGTAATTTAAATTTTTTTTTTTTTTTTTAATTGAATATGAAAAAGAGAAAGTAAAAGAAATCTGAAGTGACTTTATACAAGATTTGTTTTACTTTCTCTTATTTCGTATGGGAATATTTAGATAGACTGATCAACTCAAATTGATCCCGGACGCCCCTAATTTTGAGATTTCAATAACTTGGACCCCACTAGTGCAAATTTGATAAAAATTGGAATTTAAGCTCAGGGTAGAATCTAAAAGAGTATGATCAACTCAAAATGATTCCGGACCCCCCTAATTTTGAGATTTGAATAACTTGGCCCCCACTAGTGCAAATTTGATCAAAATTGGAATTTAAGCTCAGGGTAGTATATAAAAGGCTATAATCAAATGAAAATGATGCAGCCCCTCCATTTAAAATTTCATCGAATTTTGTCTATTGGGGGCGAATTTATTCAAAACTAAAAAATTCAGTAGGGGGGTCGGGGATCATTTTTAGTTCATCATAGTCTTACTCTGAGGTTAAATTCCAATTTTCATCAAATTTGCACCCGAGGGGTCCAATTTTTTCTAAACTCAAAGATAAGGAGAGAAGGGTTGGGCTGTGCAAAAATTATTTTTCTTAATTGATTAAAGAAAAAAGAGAGAAACGAATATAATAAAAATAATAAAATTAATTATAATAATAAATTTAATATCTGTAATTTTTTCAGGTCTACTTAGATTAATTAAATTGGAAATTTTTTTCTGATTTCAATGATATATAGATCATGATAGGCTATTTTTTATTGTATCTAAATAGACTATATTTAATTAAAATTAAATTTTTATATCAATAGGTAAAAATCTATCTTTTTATTTTTTTTAGCAGAAAAAAAAACAAAGTTTATAAAATGTAGGCTTATAATAAATTTTATTGCGCGCCGCTGAGTGTCGTAGAGAGAGAGAGAGAGAGAGACAAAGAGAAGAGAGGGGCCCCTCCCTTAGCCTCTCCCTTTCACTCTTGCGTCTCTTCAAATATGTTTGTCTAAAATTTTTTTATTAAATACGTACGTATTTAAAAAAGTTTTAATAATTATACTTATTTCATAAATCCCTTATTTTGAAAGGATTTTTGGAATATATTCAAAAATATTCTCCCTGGGGTTCATATCTTGTGGGTGTACCTGAGGTCCCGAGGTCGCTTCCCATTACAAGCGAGCAAAATGTATTTCAATTGAATTGGCTACCAAGCATTTTAAATTAATTAATTATTACTGATGGGGTCTAAATGGCTTTAGATGCGAAAAAGACCTTAAAGGAAATATAAAAATTACACTTGGAAATGCTACTGTATATATGTGAAGTGTATAATTTTATTAAAGTGATGAAAATTCAAGTAAAAATATGGAAAACGAGAAAAATTCGATAAAAACAGCCCTACGGTAAAAAAAACGACTCGGTTTTTACCGTAAGATCGGTAAAAACCGGTTTTTCTCGAAACTCGGTAAAAACCGGTTTTTCTCGAAAGTCGGTAAAAACCGGTTTTTCTCGAAAGTCGGTAAAAACCGGTTTTTCTCGAAACTCGGTAAAAACCGACTTACGGTAAAAACCGGTTTTTACCGACTTTCGAGAAAAACCGGTTTTTTTTTCATTATCGAGGTCGGTAATGAAAATCCATTACCGTCCAGCCCTAGTTGCCAGTCCAACTCAAACCCCTTGAGGTCACGGCAGTTACTCAAAGGAGACTACCCTCATGTTTGGCAGGCTGCCCTCAGAATGTTTTCTATTGTCGCTACTTCTGTACCTCGTGAGCGGCTTTTCTCACATGCAGGAATTATTGCCTCTCATTTGCGGAACCGCATATCAGGTCCACATTAGACATGTTAGTCTTTTACTTTCTCTTACCTCTATATATGTTAATATATAGAGAGAAAAAGTATTGGATTCATGTCAAAAATTAGATGTCGAGATTTTGATGGATATACACGTTTTGAGGTCCCCTGAATCCAAGAAAGTGGTTTTCGCGACATGATCTGTCTGTCTGTGTTCAATTTTAAGCTTGAAGGAATTGAGCTTCGAGGTTGGAATTTTATATTTAAGTTAGAGACCCCCCTGGAGGGTGAAAATAAGCTGTTAATCAAAATCTGCCAAAAAGTACTAGTACTTTACTGAGGTAGTTTTTCAGGTTTTTTTGATTTTCTTAAAAATAGCCCCAACGATTTTGATTAAAATTCAAAAATCAATTATTTTTTAGATGCTCTTTAAAATGTATATTCTCATTTTCTCATTTTGAAGTACACTTTACTCTTGAATTTCATAGGAAAGATAGGAGAATTGGTTGCAATGGTAACAATATTTCCCCATGTTTATAAATTTTAATCTTGAATTAAAATGTACCGTAAGCTTACTCTCGGAACCTAAATATATGTCGACACAAAAATCTGGTGTGACAAACACAGAACACAACTTTCACTTACTGAAGATATGAGAAAGTTGTGCTGTGCCACGAGTCCCACCAGATTTTTAAAGAAATATACAAGCTGATGTTTGCTTCTCTTGGTTTGTTAAAACTTACGTTATAACGTTAAAACTTAAGTTATAAAGACTAAATATGTTATACCATATACAAAGAGAACATATACAATGTATTGGTCTTTAAAGAAGTTATAAAGACTAAATAAATTGATTTGTGCAACAGTAATGCAAGGTATAATCGTATGGAGGAAGGCCGTCTAATTTACAGGTAAGGTGAAGAAAATAGACTTTATTCGGCCCAAAATTATTTAATCCCAATGTCTACGTTTCGGGGACTATACGTCACCCATCCTCAGCAGTGGCGTAGCGAGCTTAACTCGCGCCCGGGGCATAATACCTTCTTAGCGCCCCCCCCCCTCCATTCGAAAATCATATAATATTATATGTAAATATACAAAATTATTATGGAGGCGGTATAACTCGCCGAAAGCAAAATCTCCCCTAAAACAAACTCGCCAAAAATCCGGAAAGTTCCAAAATAAAATATTTTTAAAAATCTGGTGTGACTGTCCCACCAGATTTTTTGTGTCGACATACGTATATATAGTTTCCGTCTATATTTTAGAAGATGAAATGAAATTTATAAGCAGGGCTCGGATCCCAGGCAGTCCGATGATTTTATTTAAGCCATTTGGAATCCAAATGGCTTAATTAAGAATACCTGAACCCCCAATAGATATATATATTTAATAACGTTTATCGTAAAAGTCTTATATGGCCTAAGTTGCCGAAGCGACTGTGTGCATGTGTGTGTGAGTGTGAGTGTGAATGAGGAAAAAGTGTGTGTTTTTTTTTTATAAAAAAAAAAAAAATACTCAAATTATGCATTTAAAAAGGCCAAAATATGCATAAAAAATATTCTGTGTGTATATGTTCAATTTTAAGCATAAAGGAATTGAGATAGGAAGATGAAATTTTATATTTAAGTTAGGCACCCCCCTAGGGCGCGAAAATAAGCTTTTAAACAAAATCGGCCAAAAACTACTAGTACTTTACTGATGTTAATTTTTCAGTTTTTTCAATTTTCTCAAAATTCGCTTCAACGATTTTGATTAAAATTCAAAAATCAATTATTTTTTAGATGATATTTAAAATGTATATTCTCATTTTGCTTTTGAAATCTTATGAAGACCACTTAACTCTTGTAGATAGAAGTCAGGGTATCAAAATATAAATAGATATTTTCCCATACTTATAAATTTCATTACATCTTCTAATATATCGACGGAAACTATAAATACGTATGTCGACACAAAAAATCTGGTGTGACAAGCACAGTACAGTACCTTTGGTAAAAGAAAGTTGTCTGCTGTGCGACAGTCACACCAGATTTTTTAAAATATTTTATTTTGGAACTTTTCGGATTTTCGGCCATTTTTTTTCAGCGAGATTTTTTTCGTCGAGTTTGTTTTCGGCGAGATTTTGCTTAGGGCGAGAAAATTTTCGGTGCGTTTTTTTTTCGGCGAGTTTTTTTCGTCGACTTTTTTTTGGGCATAAATTATTATATTACACTGGCACTACATTTAAAATATATTTTCCTGAATTCAATTATAATAAAAATAAAAATTATCCAGCAATTTTTTGATTTTCTGACCATTTGGCGCCCCTTTGTGAGTGGCGCCTGGGGCATAATGACCCCCCTTGCCCCCCCCCCCCCCTCGCTACGCCACTGATCCTCAGGACCTTAAAATACAACACAACAACAAAACTTTACAAATAAGATAAACTTAAAAAGCAAGATATAAAAGAAATAAAAGAAAGAGGGGAAAAGTACACTTACAAAGGTCGTAAAGTCTTTCGTGCCTCCAGCACTCGTGCAACAAATACAACAATTATTTTGTTGTGTGAAATGATGGCTGTATTTTTTTTAGGCTTCAGCTCACCATATAGCCAAATTACATGCAAATTTAAACCACGAGCCACTCTGAGTCAATGCTAGGCATCTAGTAATGAGTTTGCTATTTATTTTAATTTAAGAACTAGGATTAAAGGTGGAGGGGAGGGGGGATTCCATAAATATACTTCACAAATATATTGAAATAAACTAATACATTCTAGTTACTTGTAAAATTAGTAAAAACAAAAAAAAAATTTAAAATAAACAAATTTAGAGATAAAATAAAATAAAATAACCATCCCCCTCTCTCCGCACTCACCCACTCAATAAGACATTGTGATACACGGCATTGAGGTCTTGTGTGTCAGTGTGGTGGTTCACCAACTTATTTATCCCTATTCGAGATGATGTAGCACATCTCAAGAATTTTTAGAATTTCACCATTTCTCTCCGTGACAACTATATCCGCGTTATCAAAATCAAACTCGTGGTCGAGCTCCACTGAGTGCTGGCATAAGGCCATTTTTACTTTCTCTTACCTATGTATATATGTAATATATATTTAGAGAGGAAGTATTGGATTCATGTCAAAAATTCGATGTCGAGATTTTGATGGATCTTCACGTTTTGAGGTCCCCTGAATCCAAAAAAGTGGTTTTCGCGACATGGTCTGTCTGTCTGTGTCTGTCTATCTGTCTGTGAACAAAATATCTCAAGAACGAAAAGAGCTAGGAGGTTGAAATTTTATATTTAAGTTAGGCACCCCCCTGAGACGTGACACGAAGCTTTTGAACAAAATCGACCAAAGAGTACTAGTACTTTACTGATGCACTTTTTCAGTTTTTTTCGATTTTCTCAAAATTCGCTCCAACGATTTTTTTTTTAATTCAAAAATCAATTATATTTTAGATTCTCAATAAAATATATATTCTCATTTTGTCATTGAAATCTTCTGAAGACCACTTTACTCTTGTACTCTATAGAAAAGATAGGAGAAATGGTTGCCATGGTAACAAAATATAAATATTTTGCCATACTTATAAATTTTACATCTTGAAAATCGAATGTACCGTACTGTCGGAAACTAAATACATGTCGACACAAAAAATCTGGTGTGACAAGCACAGTACACAACTTTCGATTACCGAAGGTAAGAGAAAGTTGTGTGCTGTGCGCCAGTCACACCAAATTTTTTCATCTTGTTTTCTCACATTATATTTGTGTTGGTCCAGACGCTTTCCAAAAAATTGTGTCGTTTTTCCAATGTAGCCTTTGTCGCAGTTTTTACATTGTATTTTATATACAATGTTGCTTTTTTGGCTCTTTCCAATTTCATCTAAATTGGAAAAAAAGCTCACAAGGCAAGGACTGGTCCTACCCGACAAATTAATTTTGCACCCCTCATCCTTCAGACCCTTTCTAAAATTTATATCCGGTAGTTGCTTGTCTTCTGATGCAAAAATTAGAAACGATCATTCAAAAATTTGAATCTATAAAATATGTGAATTTTTTTTTTTGATATAAAAAAAAATATACAAATTGTGGGATCAAATATTAAATTAATTAAATATTAAATATTAAATTAAATATTACTATACCCAAAATGTGTTGGTCTTTGTAGAGCTGGTTCTTCTAGCAAGAATACCATAAAAAAAAATCTGGTGTGACTGGCGCACAGCACACAACTTTCTCTTACCTTCGGTAATCGAAAGTTGTGTACTGTGCTTGTCACACCAGATTTTTTGTGTCGACATGTATTTAGTTTCCGACAGTAGGGTACAATTGAATTCAAGGTGTAAAATTTATAAGTATGGGAAAATATTTATATTTTGATACCATGGCAACCATTTCTCCTATCTTTTCTATGGAGTACAAGAGTAAAGTGGTCTTCAGAAGATTTCAATCACAAAATGAGAATATACATTTTATAGAGAATCTAAAAAATAATTGATTTTTGAATTTTAAAAAAAATCGTTGGAGCAAATTTTGAGAAAATCGAAAAAAACTGAAAAAGTACATCAGTAAAGTACTAGTACTCTTTGGCCGATTTTGATTAAAAGCTTATTTTTCCGGTCCCGGGAGGTGTTTAACTTAAATATAAAATTTCAACCTCGTAGCTTAATTCCTTCATGCTTAAAATTGAACACACACACACACACCCACACACCCACCCACCCACCCACCCACCCACCCACCCACCCACCCACCCACAGACAGACCATGTCGCGAAAACCACTTTTTTGGATTCAGGGGACCTCAAAACGTGAAGATCCATCAAAATCTCGACATCGAATTTTTGACATGAATCCAATACTTTCTCTCTATATATATATTACATATATACATAGGTAAGAGAAAGTAATAGTAGAAAGTATTTTTTTATTTTCGGTATTTTTTTATTGAAAGGATGACTGGTGTGGACAATTAACAACCAGTTTCGATCTATCTGAGAGACCATAATCAGATCTGCAAAAAAAAAAAAAAAACATTCACAACATGAGTCATGACTAGGGCTCGGATTTCGCCCTATTTGCCTTTTTTTAATTTATGGCTTAAAATTTAGGCCAATATGATATGTATACGTTTCATGAAATTCTGAATAAAATAAGAGGCATTTGTTAGTGCCTATAATGCCTATTTTGGCCGATTCTGGGTTTTAGTGCCTATTTCATCTATAAATGCCTTTTTTAGTGCCTATTTTAAGTTCAAATAGCCAATTTCAATTTTTTACTCGCTATACATAGCCTAAATTTAAAATTTTTTTGAATTATCAAGAAAATATTTCAAGGGGAGTAAAGGGGGTAATTACCCCCCCCCCCCCCCGAGATTTGAAAAAAAAATTACTTTTAATGTAAAATTAGTACTTAAAAATTTGCTTTGTATTTATATTCTGGCAAACAAGTGCAGAATGCGCCTTTAAATTACCGAAATTAAAAAAAAAATTGTGTGCTGCGCGACCAGTCACACCAAATTACCAAAAATAAAACATCAATTTTTTAAATTTTTTTATATTATTTCTTAAATAATGCCTTTTTAAGTGCCTATTTTAATAATTTTTAGTGCTTAGTTGCCTGCCTATTTTAAAGATTTTTAGTGCCTATAAATCCGAGCCCTAGTCATCACAAGCCAATTAAAATTTTGTAAAACATTTAAATGTTGAAGAGGAATGAATACAATTGTCTGTAGAGTACGTTAGATGAAACAACCCAAAACATTTTTCTTATATTGAATAATATATACAGGGTGTCCGGTAAAGAACCCAGACAGCCTGGAATCTTGCAGTAATATTGCAGGAATCTTACATTGCAATATTTAACCTTGCAGGGAATATTGCAGGAACAATGCAACAACATTGTTGCAATATTCCTATGTCCGCCTCTTTGTAACTTGCAGGAATATTGTGGCAATACTGAATGGAATATTGTGGCAATATTACAAAAATATTGCAAGTATTGCAGCAATATTACGCGGATATTGTGAGTATTGCAGCAATATTACGGGAATATTCCGGCAATATTGCATGGAATATTGTAGCAATATTGCAGGGTAAAAAAAAAAAAACATGTTCATAGAGGGATTTGAACACGAGTTTTTTGCATTTCCAATATTTCCAATGTCTTGATTCCAATATTCGACTCCTTTATTGCCTCGGACGTTTCGCTATATGAAATTTCAACACTTTTTAATCTACTTAATTCGTATGTAGTACTATTAAATTTTTTTTAAAACAAAAAGTCACTTATAAATTGTAAAAAAATAATAATTTATAATATTTAAAATTAATTATTTTTTTTTTTTTATTTTTTTTCTTTTTCGGCATCTAAGGTGATTTAGACCCCATCCCTATTTATTTCAAATTATTTGCAGTCAATTCAAATGAAATAAATTTTTCTCGCTGGGGACGGAAAGCGAATCCGGGACCCCAGGCTCAAGAAGCTAGTGTCTTCTCTCTGAGCCACGGGTCATCACGGGCATTAATTAATTTAATTAATATGAATATTATAAAGTTGATATGATAATTTTGACCCTATATTCACTATTCAATGTTGCCACTTCAATATTGCTCCAATATTCACACTTCAATATTGACCCTGCAATATTGCTGCAATATTCATACTTCAATGTTGCCATTGGAACATTGTGCTGCAATATTGCTTCAATATTCACTCTTCAATGTTGCCACTGTAATATTTCAGGAATATTGCTGCAATATTTACACTTCAATATTGCCACTGCAATATTGCTGAAATATTCAGTATTCAATATTGCAACAGCAATATTGATGCAATATTGCAACAATATTCACACTTCAATATTGCAAAGGCAATATTGATGTAATATTGCTGCAATATTCACTATTCAATGTTGCCACTGCAATATTGCAGCAATATTCACACTTCAATGTTGCCACAGCAATATTGCTGCAATATTTCTGCAATGTCCTCACTTCAATATTGCGCAGCGGAATTACAGCAATGTTGCTCCAATATTGTCAATATTGTGCAAGGTTGACAAAATTGCTGCAATATTACTGCAATATTCCAGGCTGTCTGGGAATGGATAACCTTGAAATGTCTTATAGTATAACTTATGGCCGTTCAGAAAAAAAAATTGAAACAAAATATATCATAAGTAGTACCTAAGATATGATTTTTTTAAAAGAAAGGTCTAATTTTTTTACCTTGTTTTACTTTTATGAACACTACGATCAGAAATGAATGGATTCCATCGGTTTGTTGTTATTTTATTATTATACACGAACTATGCTAATAGATAAACAGTGAATAGTATGACTAGCTATTGCACTTTATTATTAAAAAATTAGCTAATTAATTAATTTTAGAAAAACTTTGCAAAATTTATTTTTTAAACAATGTTTAAACTTTTAATGGTACAATTCATAAATGTATCTACAATAAATAGTGAATTATTGCCATTAATGTAGAAAAGGAGAAAATTTTACTAAATATCAAAATTTGTAATATGGGAACATTTTTTAAATTTAATTGTACCTGAACTTTGGGGATTAATAAAAAACAACATTTAACATAAACAACACTTTATTATACATTCATTTATAATAAATGTTCAAACTGTCGGCCTCCCACTCTTATGCAGGCCCTACATCTACGGATAAATGATATACGGAGCAGTATCTTAGTATCTCAGTATCTTAGGTACTACTTATGATATATTTTGTTTCAATTTTTTTTCTGAACGGCCATAAGTTATACTATAAGATATTTCAAGGTTATCCATTCTTTACCGGACACCCTGTATATAGGATTAACTTTTTTTAATTATACTTTCTCTTACCCTATACATTTATATGAAATATATAGAGAGAGAAAGTATTGCGATCATGTCAAAAATTCGATGTCGAGATTTTGATGGATATACATGTTTTGAGGTCCCCTGAGTCCAAAAAAGTGGGTCCCGCAAATTGGTCTGTGTGTGTGTGTGTGTGGACATTTTGACCATGAAGGAAATGAGCTAGGAGGTTGAAATTTTATATTTAAGTTAGGCTCCTTCCGAACTCGTGTAAATAATCTTTTAAACAAAATCGGTCAAAAAGTACTAGTACTTTATTGATGTACTTTTTTAGTTTTTTTCGATTTTCTCAAAATTCGCGCCAAGGGTTTTTTTTTTAAATTCATAAATCAACTTTTTTTAGATGCTCTTTAAAATGTATATTCTCATTTTGCCGTTGAAATCTTCTGAAGACCAGTTTACTCTTGTTCTTCATAGGAAAGATAGGAGAAATGGTTGCACAACAATCTGTTGTGGCCAGCACGGTGCACAACTTTCTCTTACCGAAGGGTAAGAGAAAGTTGTGTGGTGTTCGCACCAGATTTTTTACTTATATATTTGATGATATGACTAGTAAGTCAAAAAAAAACTTATTTTTTTAACTCTTCTACATTTTCACTATTATTTTAACAAAATGTGATGAGTGCAAAAAAGTGATCCCCTCCACTTTATGAAGATAGTAAAATTTCTTCTTTTTAAAGCCTCCGTCAGAAGAGTGAATTTATTGATTTATATTCCACAAGGCGTTTAAATAATGACTTTTACGAAATTATTATCAAATATGGTAATTGGTGGAAAGTTAGTGAGAGAGTGTTGAGTCAAAATAATCAAGAACAACAAGTGAGTACACTCGAATTTGCGGCCATATAAGGTATGCAGAGGCGGTTGGACCGCGCAGCTGATGCGCCGCGAGGCTCAAAAACGTCCTGAGACGGGCAGCCCAAGTTATTCCTGGCTACGACGAGCTTAGAAGAGAGTGAGAGACGTAGAGAGGCTAGTGGTAAAAAAGTTCTAAGTGAGTAGAGTCAGTCGTAGTTGAGCCGTCCAAGTGCTCATTGCATACTAGATTACGTACAAAAAAGAAAAAAAAAAAAAAAAAAAAACGTTTAAAACCGCGCGCGCAAACTGCAATTGCCTTAACAGGCTCTGCTTTTTCTACTAGAGTGCAGCAGGATCAAAAACCACTCAACTCTCTCATCATGAATAACAATATAGAAACGAGCACGGAGAGTGCAAGTGTCAGTGCTGAGGAAGACGAGATGGTGGCCACTGAACGAGAACTCGCAGAGGATGCACAATGGAAGAGAATCCAACAGAACACGTTCACTCGATGGGCGAATGAACATCTAAAAACAGCTAATAAACATATCGGCAATTTAGAGACCGACCTCTCTGACGGCCTACGACTCATCACACTTATTGAGGTGTTATCCGGCAAAAAATTATCCAAACACAACAAACGCCCCACCTTTCGTTCGCAGAAGTTAGAAAACGTCTCGGTGGCACTAAAATTTCTTGAACAAGATGAAGGGATACGAATTGTCAACATTGGTGAGTAGGTCTCAATCAAACTAACCCGGCCAGTTTCAAGGCCAAATTTTGTTCCCCTGTAAATGATAAGAGTGGCGAGGCAGAAGATAAAATGGGAGAATTCCTCGGGTTCGGCCTGCCGCTTGTCTTCACAAATACCCACCTGTACTTCAAATTCCTAAAACACGTGTCTTTTATTTTTAATAATACGCATAACATTTCTTTTATAATTATCTCGTTCGATGATCAAGAGTGTGCGTAACAATCTCCGAGAAACCCCCAAATTAAAAAGTAATAAATTTCCGTACTAATCGCGAAGAATATTAATCTTAAAATGCTTGATTAAAATAAAAATCACCTTTTATTATTTAACTGTTATCTATAAATTAATATATTATAAATAGAAGAAGAAATTTTGGATTGTAATTGTTTACAGTATAATTTTTTTTAATAACACTAGTCCACAAGGTTTTCTTCACAAGAAATCTGATTAGTGAATCTAGTGCATTTTTTTAAACTGAATTCAGATATGTAGTTAGAATTTTTCCATCAGTCACAGTTTTAGAGATATAAAGAAAAATAAATTTTAATAGAAAATGTGCTCTAAAACGACTCTTATTTAGTATGTTCAAAATATTTCTGACGCGACACCCCGTAAAAATATGCAGATTAGAATACATGTAAATTTAAAGTTTCATCCCAATCGGAGGTCATTTAGACTTGCCGCAAACGACTTAAAGTTTAGAAAAATCAAATTGTTTAAGATTTTTTTCATTTGGTCACCCCTAATACAATTTTAGTTATCCCTAACTGAATAAAACATATATTTACAATATTCTATAGTTCTTTGGCTTTCTAAAAATAATTTATTCGTAAAAATCTGTTAATTATTTACGAAATTATGAACAAAAACGTCACCAAAGAAAAAACACCGGTACACTCACTAGCCAAAAAAAATGAACTTTTTCTTTCACAAGAATAAAGAAAGATATGAGATTCTAGAAATATTTTTCATGCTAAATTCAAATATCATTTCAGTTTAACATCAGGCAAGAATTGTGTGTGATATTAATTTGATTTTTTTTAATAATATTTAATAAAGTAAGTGCCCGTGACCCGTGGCTCAGAGAGGATACATTATTTTTAAAATTATTCCTTATCCGCCCTTATTCGGCATCTTCGACCATTTAAGACCCCATCCCTATTAATTTCAATTGACTGGTAGGCAATTCAATTGAAATAAAAAGAGAACCCTATCCACGAAAATTCTCTCTGAGCCACGGGTCACGGACACTGACTTTATTAAATATTATTTAAAAAAACAAAAAAAACAAATCAATATCATACAAAATTCTTGCCTGATGTTAAACTGAAATGATATTTGAATTCAGCATGAAAAATATTTCTAGAATCTCATATCTTTATTCTTGTGAAAGAAAAAGACGTTCATTTTTTTGACCAGTGAGTGTACTTGTGTTTTTTCTTTGGTGACGTTTTTGTTCATAATTTTCTAAATAATTAACAAATTTTTACAAATGAATGATTTTTAGAAAGCCAAAGAACTATAGAATATCGTAAATATATGTTTTTTTCATTCAAGGATACCTAGAATTGTATTAGGGGTGACCAAATTAAAAAAAAGTGAAAAAATTTGATTTTTCTAAACTTTAAGCCGTTTGCGGCATGTCTAAATGACCTCCGATTGGGCTGAAACTTTAAATTTATATATATATAAAACTACCTGCATGTTTCTATGGGGGTGTCGCTTTAAAAATATTTTGAACATTTAAAATAAGAGCCGTTTTAGAGAATTTTCTATTAAAATCTATCTCAGCCAAAAACATCGGAGATGCAAAAAGGGGCGCCTCGCATTATTTTTGCCCAGCGTCGAGGTGAAATCAAAAAAATGCGCCTCGCTTTTCTGAGTTATATAAAAGCGAGGAAATATTTTCACTTAAATAAAACCCCTACAGAATTTTATTTGTTTCATATATCCTCGCTTTTATATAAATCAGAAAAGCGAGGCGCATTTTTTGATTTCACCTCGACGCTGGGCAAAAATAATGCGAGGCGCCCCTTTTTGAATCTCCGATGTTTTTGGCTGAGATTTCACTTCTTTTTGTGAAATATTACATTTAAATATTATTTAATAATTTTTGTTTATTAAATATTAAGTTATCCCATGAAAAGATCTTTTAATATGCATTCCAAACAGTAAAAAATAAATACATCGTTTGGTATTAATTCAAAATGATAAACATAGGATTTCACCAAATTTTATAAAATTTTAAATTTTTTATTTTTGTTATGTTGGTAAGATGTAAATAGATCGTTTGGTATCCGTTCAAAACGAAAAACAGGATTTTCCTAAATTTTATAAAATTTTAGTTTATTTATTTTTGTATGTTGATAGGATTTAAATACATCGTTTGGTATTCATTCAAAACGATAAACATAGGATTTCCCTAAATTTTATAAAATTTTAGGTTTTTTATTTTTGTTATGTTGGTGGAATGTAAATACATCGTTTGGTATCCATTCGAAACGATAAACATAGGATTTCCTTAAATTTTATAAAATTTTAGGTTTTTTATTTTTGTTATGTTGGTGGAATGTAAATACATCGTTTGGTATCCATTCGAAACGCTAAACATAGAGTTTCCCTAAATTTTATAAAATTTTAGGTTTTTTATTTTTGTTATGTTGGTAGGATGTAAATACATCGTTTGGTATCTATTCAAAACAATAAACATAGGATTTCACCAAATTTTATAAAATTTTAGGTTTTTTATTTTTGTTATGTTGGTAGCACTTCTTATCACGTTAATCTATTGTATTTCTATTTGAAGGAATCCATCCTAAAATTTTTTATTCCATTTGGGATGAAAATTACTAATATTATTAGATATGTTCCTAGATGACGTCATCAGGGAGCAAAATAGTTAGAATTGTCTTTTCGCCATGTTAAAGATAGGACAAATTTGAAATTTTGAATACCTCTCAAAAAGTCATTTTTGATCCTAAATGAAATTTTATATCAAAGGTATCGGGTTTTTGATAGTATCTATTTGTATTTTAAATTTCATCCTAATCGGTCCAGCAGGGAAACCTGTAGCTTTGTCTAAAAATTTGAAAATTGAAGAAAAGAATGAAAAAAAAAAAAGAAAAAAAGAAAAAAAAAAAAAAAAGGAAAAATAAGAGACTAACTTTTGACCTTCCAAAATTGGCAAAATCTCAACTTTGACCCCCTGTCATTCTTTTTGGCACTGGAATTTTTTTTTGAATTCATGCTCAAAATAATCCTTATTTATTCTAGTTTAATATAAAAAAAATTTGGCTCCGATATCTTAAAACCTTTTTGAGATATTCGCCGAGAAAGAGAAAAGTTTCTCAAAAAATTTTTTCACGTCCCTATCTTTTATTAAGGTTTTAAAATCATTCTTGATAATATAGTCTAGGGACGACTCGTCCATCTAAATGCAATGGGCCATTGACATCTATTGCAATATCAACTAAATGGTAGTATTAAGAGTTTATTTGCTTTCTTTTGCTTTTCACATGCTCGGCGACGAGTCGCTCCCGCGACTCTTGATTTTTCTCTATATCTCTAAAACTGTGCCTGATGGGGCAAAACTGAAATGATATTTGAATTCAGCATGAAAAATACTTCTAGAATTTCATATCTTCGTTCATATATTTTTGTGAAAGAAAAAAAAGTTCAATTTTGTCGACTAGAGTAAATATTCGAATTTTAATTTTATAATTAAAAAAAAAAAACATCCATCATTCTCAAAATATTAAAAAATAATTCTTTTATTTTTTAATTTTCTTGATTGAAATTTTTTAATAAATCAAAAAGGTGACTAAAATTGTTTTCCTTAATAAAATCCCACCTACTTTTTTTTCTTGCAAACAAATGCAGTAACTCAGCACATTAAATTTATACGTTCATACCTAAAATATTTGTTAAAATGATTTCAAAAAAATATCAATCAAAAAATGTTTTGACGTGACAACGTCTTACAAATCATGTTAGAGGGGCATGCACGAAAAAGTTTATTGGCTTGAATAACTCCTCTGTCTTAAGAGGTATAATTATGGGGAATATACGGTTAGAAAGAATGAGTTTTCAGCTAAAGATTTCACCATTTATTTTTTTCCTATCATTTTATTTTACCGCGCTGCGGTAAATTCTAATTTGAAATTTTAAACCCCTGTAGATTCCGAACGACTATTCAGATCAGACTAAATGAGATGTCATTTGGTGCAGAAAGATAACCTCTAATAGAATAAATAAAAAAATCCCGAGTAATTAACTCCAAAATTAGTTTTTTCTCGAAAAACCTCATTTTTTAGGCAAAAAAATATCGAAAAATAGCCCTACTTGTGCAACGCATAGCGACTTGACTATAAAAGCTACATTAAATCTAAATATAGTTTTAGAAAGAGTGGTTCAATACCCCGGGGTGTTTTTTTCTTTTTTTTGATATGAGGTCATTTTACCGCATGAGAGCACTCGGCGGGATTTCGTTTTTCGAAAATTTAAACCCCTGTAGATTCCGAACGGCTAATCCGATCAGACTAAATGAGATGTCATTTGGTGCAGAAAGAAACCCTCTAATAGAATAAATAAAAAAATCCCTAGTAATTAACTCCAAAATTAGTTTTTTCTCGAAAAACCTCATTTTTTAGGCAAAAAAATATCGAAAAATAGCCCTAATTGTGCAACGCATAGCGACTTGACCATAAAAGCTACATTAAATCTAAATATAGTTTTAGAAAGAGTGGTTCAATACCCCCGGGTGATTTTTTCTTTTTTTGATATGACTTCATTTTACCGCATGAGAGCACTTGGCGGGATTTCGTTTTTCGAAAATTTAAACCCCTGTAGATTCCGAACGGCTAATCAGATCAGACTAAATGAGATGTCATTTAGTGCAGAAAGATAACCTCTAATAGAATAAATAAAAAAATCCCTAGTAATTAACTCCAAAATTAGTTTTTTCTCGAAAAACCTCATTTTTAAGCATATGTCGCTCTTAATGGATAAAAGTTTGGCCACACCTGTCATATATTGTTTCAATGAAAATGTTTGAACATGTTTATTTATGAAAACAAACTACTAGTAAAAAAAAAAAAAACAATACTTTCTCTTTTTATATTTCAATATAGGTAAGAGAAAAAAATTTTTTTTGAAGTCAAGCAAAAGACGTTGTCACGTTAAAAAGCCACCGGCTGTGTAGAAGACACAGCCAACACCTAATTTTTATTTATATTAATATAATCAATTACAAACCGGTGCGATATTATTTACTTTAATTCTTTATACTTTTTACTCTTAATGCTTTTCAATTAAGACTAGCTAATGAAAAGCATTTCATCCAACTGATCTATAAGGACCAAGTTTGTAGAATTGATCCTGGAGAAAGCTGCACTGTCTGTAACTTGAGAGAAAAAGAGAGTATCTTCCACATCTTATTCACCTGCCCAATGTAGCATAATAGTAGGGAAAAATTTATAAAGAAATATATGGAAAGGGAATGTAGTCTGAATTTTTATTAAATATAGAGGATAAAAATAAGCTGAATGATTTGTTTTATTTTATAGTAGAGGTAATTAAGAGAAGAAGCTTGATCTGGTTCTAAAGTACAGAAAAATTGTAATATAATGGTCTGATAATTTAATTGTATAAATATTAAGTAAAATATGTAAAAATAATGATGTGTATAGATCGGAGAAAAAAGGAAAGAAAAGAAGAAATGTTTAAAGAAAAATGTAAAGTAATGTAGAGAAAAAGAGTAAACTCACTCACTTTGTATAGCGAAAAGCTGAAGACAAATAAACAAATTATTATTATTATTATTATACTCTTAATGCTTTGGTTTCGAACCCCATATGAAATTAGACCTAAATAGAAACAAAAACTTTAGTTTGGAAAAGATTTTAAGAAAAATTTCTTCTCTTACCTTTGGGAGGGTCTCTTTACTCCCCACTTTGGATGCTCCAATAACAATTTTATGTGTATGGGAAGTATTTGAAAAAAATAGTGCAAAAAATAAATACAAATGTGTTCCTCTGGCATAGTTAGAATCGTTGTTTATTTTATATTTTTTAGAGATGAGAGGAGTAATCTTTTTTTTTGAGGTTTATTGTAGTTCCAAAATAGGTCCTAAATTGCTCTCCTTTTGATTTTTAACCCTTCTACTGTTTTTTTTTCTCTATTTTCTTTGGGTTTGTCAGGGGCCCGGCCCATGGGTTCCCCTCAATATATCCCTCTTCTTATGAGAAATATTTAAAAATACCTTAAGAGGTGAGTTCATTACATGTTTTAGAAATGGATCAGCTTGAGAAAATAATTTGTCGTCTCCTTTTTAAAGACACCTAATTTCTCTATTATAAAAAAATTGAAATATTAATTTGCATTTTCAATTAAACATTTATTTATTTTTTTAAATTATTATATTATAATCTAATTGCATTTCATTAAAACAAATTATATTTTAGAATGATTCTATATTTACATATACACACAAACATGATAATTAAATTTTTGATATTTGTTTATATTTCCGGCTAAATATTTAACATATATCTGGTATGTACCTAAATCATGGGCGTAACTAAAGGGGCCCCGGTCCTCCCCCCTCCCCAGAAGGCTCGTGGCCCCACCCCAGAAGGCTCCCCGACCCAAAAAAATTGAATCAATATGGGGCTTTCCAGGCCCCCCGGAGGAGGCTGGTCCCATGCCCCCCCCCCCCCCCAACTAGTTACGCCCATGACCTTAATATAAATACAATCTGTTTAAATAAATTAAAACATTTAAACATTTACTCAGCGGACAAATTTCCATGCGGCGTTTAAAGAAAATACTAAAATCCCAAAGAGGGTTTATACTCTGAGAAATTCTAAATAAAATTTAAAAAAAATCTGGTGTGACTGGCGCACAGCACACAACTTTCTCTTACCCTTCGGTAAGAGAAAGTTGTGCACCGTGCTGGTCACACCAGATTTTTTGTGTCGAGATATATTTAGTTTCCGATAGCACCTTAGTTTCAAACTTGCATTTTAAATGTTGACTGCTTCGAATAAACTATGGTTACTTTTCAAAATTTTAATCTCATATTTGGACATTTTATACACAATATAGATTCTTAAATAAATACAAAATTTCATAAGAATTGGAAAAAAAATTTTAAATGCCTAAAAAGTTCCAAAGGGGACCCCCTTTTGAATCGAAATTAACATACAAATCCCTATAGGAAATTAACATAATACTATTTAGAACTTAATGTAATCTATTACATTGCCATTATCATGTTACTGCATCCATTAATTTATTTATTTATCTGTTATTTGTTCTATTTATTCCCCCATCTGTTATCTCTTATTGTTATATTTTATAGAGTTTATCTGTCTATTTATTTATTTATTTATCTAACTTATCTATATATTGTTAATTTATACATTTGTCTGACTGTCTATATCTATACTTATTTATCTATGTGCTAGCTTTGTAAGCAGATAGTGCTCCTGGAATCTAGGAACTTAATCTTACAAGATGTGCCAATGAGGCGTCAATGGCCTTAGCTGCCAGAAACGCCCGTAAACTCCGAAAATAATAATAATAATAATTGTTCCTATGCGAAGATAAGGTGGAAAGGGAATTTAAAAAGAGTAGAGAGAGACGATAATGTTTGCAAGTGAGAGAGAGAGAGAGAGATATGTTTTCTCAAAACAATTAAAGACAGAAATAAAATAAAAATAAATGGGAATTTAAATAATAATTGATTTTTAATCTAATAAAAAGAAAAAGATTTAAATTCCGTTACCGGTACCATGGCAACCATTTCTATCTTTCCTATGAAGAACAAGAGTAAAGTGGTCTTCATAAGATTTCAACGGCAAAATGAGAATATACATTTTAAAGAGCATCTAAAAAATAGTTGATTTATGAATTTTAAAAAAAATCCTTGGAGGGAATTTTGAGAAAATCGAAAAAAACTGAAAAAGTACATCAGTAAAGTACTAGTACTTTTTGGCCGATTTTGTTCAAAAGCTTATTTTGAGATTCTTCAAAGGTACCTAAGTTAAATATAAAATTTCAATCCGGTAGCTCAATTCCTTCATGCTAAAAATCTCCACACACACACACACACACACAGACCAATTTGCGGGACCCACTTTTTTGGACTCAGGGGACCTCAAAACATGTATATCAATCAAAATCTCTACATCGAATTTTTGACATGATCGCAATACTTTCTCTCTCTATATATTTCATATATGAACCCTGTTATTCAATGGTGTGTCAAAGACCAAATATCGAGTTTTGAGAAAATCAACATTCAAGTTTTTCTGATTTAAATTGTTTTTATTAGATTATATATCATTTTTTTTGTCAATTGTGCAAGTAAATACTGTAATTATGGCAGATATTCATAAATTATCTCTAAAAATATGACTAATTTAGAGGAAAAAAATAAAATATAAAAAATTATTTTTACAAAATTCTCTATGTGCGATATATATTTGTAAAAAATGCTTCAAAGTCCATTGACCCATGATTGAAAAATTCTCTAAGTCCAATTATATTTGCAAAAATGCTTCAAAGTCTCTTTATATTTAATACTAGTAGCGTAGAAACTTTTTATCAAAATCACATTCATCAATTTTAAATAGTATTAATATTTTAAAATTAAATACAAAGTGATAACAAAATTTTCTCATCAATTAATTTCTGAATAAATAGCTTGGAAACAGTAAATCAAAGTTATAATAATGAAATAGACTTAATATTACGGCCACTTCAACCTAACCTAACCTAATATTATTTATTTTGTTGTCTTTTCGAAATCGCACTGACCCTCATCCTCATCTTCATTTTCATTATCAGGAATAATATCAAAAAATTAAATTTTGACGTCTACGAATTCAGAGAAAATTTTCTCATTTTTCAAAAAAAAAAAAATGATTTTTGTTTATTTAAGGGGGAAAAATATATATAATATTATTTGGTAAATAACTTTTTATTGGTTGTTAAAATCACACTGGTTAAAACTCAATTAAACAATATTAATTTATTGTTAATTGGTAAATATATATATATCTATATATATATATATATATATAGTTCATAGAAAAAGATAGAAAACATTATAGAATTAGGCTAAAAGAAATTAAAAAATGAATTATAATTTTTGTAGGTTATGAAATACTTGTATTAAATTTCAACAAATGGAATATAGTAATAGTGTATTGAATATATAAATTTGAAATAAATAAAATTAATATTTTCTTGAGTTTATATTAAATACCTCTAAACAATAGCGATGCCGGTGTTCATAATTGAAAATACTTAGGGCATAAACGCAACAATATATCTCAAGCCTATAGTTGTTTACGATGTCTTGCACTTGACGCATAAATGAAAAATTGTTCGTTTCAAATTAAGTATTACGAAACAACATGTTAAGTACATAAATCATTATTGAAAAATGTAAAATCCTGCATTGAAATATTGTAAAAATAATTTTATGCTTTTACATTAAAAATAAATTTTTTTAGGACATATTTCATAAAAAATACTATTAATTAAAGCATTTGAAACAATATTCCATGCTTAACTCAATTTTGAATTTTTTGGTCTTTGACACACCATTGAATAACACGGTTCATATAGGGTACGAGCAGTGGCGTATTCAGGGGGGGGGGCCCAGGGGGGCCGGGCCCCCCCCAAAGCCTTCTCCAAAACAAAAAAATACCTATTGTTATTCTTAATGATTTTATTTTTTTAAATAATTATTTTATTAACTCTCATAAATTCTAAAATCTAACAAAAAACTTATAAATAATTGAAAAAATCTCTAATATTTACGAATTTTGTATTAAAATTATTTTTTATTTCAAGAAAAATCTTTTTTTTTATTTGTTTTTTATTTATAATTATTATATTATCTAAAAAAAATTTCTCCACTTTAAGTTTCTTGGAGAAGGGGGGGGGGGGTTCATAAAACTTTTGGGCCCCCCCCCCCCCCCCAAGCAGAAATCCTGGCTACGCTACTGGGTACGAGAAAGTAATATATTATTATTATTTAGAAAAGTTTCTATAGTGATAACTTAAGAGCGCAATAAAAGTTTTAATGGGAAAAAAGAAGCCAAAAATACTAATCTTTTTCTCTAAATATTCAGTAAAAAAGTCCGTTTTCGCCAAAAAATTATTATCATTTATATGAATGTGAGTAAGTAAATGAAAAGAGACATTTCTAGACGTAACGAGAAGACAAGGCCAAGATCTTTATAATTTAATTATAACTATGAAATAATTGGAAATTTTCAAGAAAATTCAAAAATAATAAAAAATGGAATATAAATAAGCAACTTTTAATAAAATAAATCAGGTGTGACTGACCGCACAGTTTATTAGTTTTATACTTTCTCTTACCCTATATATAGAGAGAAAATATTGGATTCATGTCAAAAATTCGATGTCGAGATTTTGATGGATCTTCACGTTTTAAGGCCCTTGAATCCAAAAAAGTGGTTTTCGCGACATGGTCTGTCTGTGTGTTTGTGAACAAAATATCTCATTAACTAAAATTCGAGTTGTTTTTTTTTTTTTTTTTTTTTTTTTTTTTTTGTCTATGTTTCTCCTTGAGAGTTGCGCCGGGATGAGAGTTCACTGCTGTCGCGGACAATTTGCCATACATTATGTAAATAAAATCTCAATCATCATTGTACACTAAGAGGGGCAAATAAGCCCTATGTACATGGACTTTAATAAATAAAAGAGCTATGAGGTTGAAATTTTATATTTAAGTTGGGCACCCTCCCAAGGGGTGAAAATAAGCTTTTGAACAAAATCGGCCAAAAAATGCTAGTACTTTACTGAGGTTTTTGCGATTTTCTCAAAATTCACTACAACGATTTTGTTTAAATTTCATATATTAACTATTTTTTAGATGCTCTTTAAAAAGTATATTAGTGAATTTTTTCGTGGAAATCTTTTGAAGTACCCGAATTTTGAATTTCGAATGAGTAGTTCATAGTCTAGAATTGCACCACTTCACTATTAATTTTTCTAAAATTTTCCGGAAGCACCCCCCCCATTGGTAAGTGTATTTAGCGTTCCCACACTGAAAGTTTTGCCACTACACCACGGATCATCGAGTGGTCAAGTTTGGAACTAAAGTGCTAAGAGCAATTAAATACGGGTATATCTCGACACAAAAAATTGTGACAGCACGGTGCACAACTTTCTCTTATCGAAGTTATGGATATACATTTTTTGAGGTCCCCTGAGTCCAAAAAAGTGGGTCCCGCAAATTGGTCTGTGTGCCTGTTTTGTGAGTGTGTGTGGACATTTTTGAACATGAAGGAAATGAGCTAGGAATTTGAAAATTTTTATTTAAGGTAGGCACCTCCCGAACTCGTGTTAATAAGCTTTTAAACAAAATCGGCCAAAAAGTACTTGTACTTTACTGATGTACTTTTTCAGTTTTTTTCGATTTTCTCAAAATTCGCTCCAAGGATTTTTTTTTAAATTCATAAATCAACTATTTTTTAGATGCTCTTTAAAATGTATGTTCTCATTTTGTCGTTGAAATCTACTGAAGAAGACCACTTTACTCTTGTTCTTCATAGGAAAGTTAGGAGTAATCGTTGCCATGGTAACAGAATTTAAATCTTTTTCTTTTTATTAGATTAAAAATCAATTATTATTTAAATTCCCATTTATTTTTATTTTATTTCTGTCTTTAATTGTTTCATAGAAAACATATCTCTCTCTCTCTCTCTCACACACAAAATTTCTTCTCTCTTTCTACGCGTTTTAAACTTTCCACCTTATCCTCGCATTGGGCCGATGTTAATTTCCTATAGGGATTTGTATGTTAATTTCGATTGAAAAGGGGGGTCCCCTTTGGAATTTTTTTTTCCAATTCTTATGAAATTTTGTATTTATTTAGGATTCTATATTGTGTATAAAATGTCCAAATATGATCCGCCACTGGGCGGGTATGGGCGGGTTTGAAAAAATGACGAGCGGGTACGGGCGGGCCTGAAGGATGGTAAAAAATTACGGTCCGGAAACGGGCGGGAAGTCAAAATAAATTACGGCCACGGGCCAAAAAAATCGGCCCGTGCAGGGCTTTACTATCAATATATTAATCTCTATATTAATATATAAAACAAGTGGCCTTCGGCGGACTTTTCCATTTATCAGGGGGCTGCGCCTTCGGCGAGCAAATGCATCAAATTTATTCTTGTTCACTGTTTGGAAATTTTGCAATTGCTCGCTGAAGTTTTAAATGAGGCCAATGAGCGAGAGAGAGTGGTAAACAGACACATACAACGGAAGCAGTGGCGTATTCAGGGGGGGGG
Organism: Euborellia annulipes; assembly: GCA_023213315.1. Lineage (NCBI taxonomy): Eukaryota > Metazoa > Arthropoda > Insecta > Dermaptera > Anisolabididae > Euborellia > Euborellia annulipes. The sequence continues at coordinate 272,263 of JAKCPI010023854.1, read as the reverse complement.
GCAGGGGGGCCCAGGGGGGGGGGGCCCAGGGGGCCGGGCCCCCCAAAGCCTTCTCCAAATCAAAAAAATACCTAATGTTTTCCCTAATGATTTTTTTTTTTTAAATAATAATTTTATTAACTCTCATAAATTCTAAAAACTTATAAATAATTGAAAAAATCTCTAATATTTACGACTTTTGTATTAAAATTATTTTTTATTTCAAGAAAAAAAATTTCTCCACTTGAAGTTTCTTGGAGAAGGGGGGGGGGGTTAATAAAAATTTTGGGCCCCCCCCAAGCAGAAATCCTGGCTACGCTACTGAACGGAAGTGAATGGCTAGCGCTTTATACAGATATGTAGTAATGATAATGATCATTTTTATAAAAGGTTTCTATATTCCAATCTATTTTTTTCTGTCTTGCCCCGATTTTGTTGTTGAAATCGAGTGCGCTCTGAGAGCAATGTCACGATTGCAACATCCACATCTTAAACCCTACTTAAATTTAAAGAGGGTAGTTAGCATGCTATCTAGTTACCTGGTCCGAAACTTTTTTTTTTAGTTATTTAGTTAATATAATTATGTTAACATTATGTTCCCCTAGATATGAAATTGAATTGATTATTTATAAAGGCAAACAACCGATGATTTATTCTCTATATATATCTTTATTGCTACATTCGTTTTTATCAGCATAGAGCTTTGGATCTCGTCATTGGAATTCTTTCAATATTTGTTCTCCTTGTTGAAAGATTCAGTTTGAGAATAGAGCAGGTCAATGGCAAGAGACTATCACTTTTGTGCTATGTATGATAAGCTCCATTTGCAGAAAGCAGCCTCTGGCTAGAGAGCTCTATGAACTTATTTTCATTTTCTCTTTTTTCGTTAGAAGAATCAATTTTTAAAATAGACGTTCCTTGTTTTACACAAAGTTTTTTTATAGTTTATTACTTTTTTTTTTGATTATCATGATGTTCATTGGTGTTAAGTTACTGGAGTAGTCAACCCAAATATGAAACTCAAATGGATTTTTCCATTAATCGTTCCTCAGGTTCTCTAAGCAGATGACTTAATACTTATCGGGCTAATACTTTTTATACTTAGGCCCAGGGCGTAGAGAAGAGATTTTTCAGGGGGGGGGGGGGGAGAAGGACAAAAATGCCAACTAAATTTAATCAATTTGCCAACTGTACAATTCACATTCTTTTTCATCCTACATATATTAATTTACTAGGATTTAATAGGAATTTAATAGGAGAATTAAATTCACAAGGTTTTCTGTTTCAATAATATATTAATTTGATATTAACACTTTATACGTATTTCGACACCATATGTGTCATCTTCAGAAGCGAATTACATACTGAACACAGACCATCTACTCTATCAGACTTGTCAACGCTATAGAAATTCGAGATACACGATTTTTAGCGAACCTGACGGAGCTGATTCGAACTAAAAAGCAAAAAAGTGGGGGGTAGTAGCGATTAAAATATTTGTTTGGAATTATATATAAAGTATATTCATATATTGATAGAACTTTGATTCATATTTTTTTTTTTTTTTAATATTTTCGGAATCTTAGGGCAAAAACTTAATATAATATATATAATACAATTATAGAAAATTAGGATATAATGGGATAGGCTTATTTATATATATTTTATAATGAAATAAAATAAAACAAGTATTTTTGCATGTAAAAAATATACGTATATTACAAAATTATTTTAACAAAGTTTACGACTGTTGATGAAAAAATTGATTCAATATTTGAAATTTTTTTATGGAGGATTTGGCGTGTTTCCTTGTCTTCTAAGCTGGTTTATCTGAAATAAAAAATTGAAATTACTATTAAATTACATATATTATATATATATATAAGGTGATCTTATGCCAATTTCTATTTATAATATATTTACATGTATAGTAATTTATTATTTAATTTAGTTGGAATACTAAGTTAACTATAAAAAGGATGATTTATTTAATTATTATAAACAAATTCTATTTCTTAAGTCATGCTAAATGAAGTTTAAACAACCATGTCAAAGAGGTTAGGCTTGGCTCTTAATAAACGAGCTAATTATACAATTGCACATTCTCTCATGCAAATATAGTTTTTAATACATTTAGTTTTTTGCAAACAATATAATAATATTTGAATAATAATTAAGATGGACTTACCATTCTCGTAACTTATCACAAATAGTTATCACATTAAATAAAATATTGCAAACGATATTTGGAACACTTGTCAAAAATACACTTGCAACGGTTTCTAAACCATGTGACAAGTTTGAATTTTAATCTCCACCCCTTTCGCTGACGTCACAGACCAAACATGCGACAGTAACGCCAAGATACGGAGCTGATTTGAAACACAAACTGTGTATCACGAAAAACCGCTTCGTGTCACTCCCCTGATACTGAATGTACTAGAATCACTTTTCCACTGAGGTAGTCAGAATGGTTGAAGGTGGAGGGTAGGAAAAAGGGAAGGGAACTTTTCTCGGAAAATCGAGCTTGGTGGTGGAACAAAGGCCATAGAAAAAAACACTCACAGGCCTCTATTCAAAGATGTCAAACAAGGGTGTCTGATGTAAAAACAATTGTTCATTCATCAGATTTTGACCCTTCTTGACTGCTTTGTGAATTTCCAATGCTTCTAATAAATCCAATTTTGCTCCCTTTCTGGCCTCATGGATCAATTCAATGTTGCCTATTTCACAATGATGCCCATACTCTATTAAATGTTTAGCAAAATTTGATGTTTCTATTTTATTTATAATGTTGCTAAACATTTAATAGAATTTAATGTAATTCGCTTCTGAAGATGACACATATGGTGTCGAAATACGTATAAAGTGTTAATATCAAATTAATATATTATTGAAACAGAAAACCTTGTGAATTTAATTCTTCTATTAAAGCATAAGTTTCAACTAGAGCCAACGGTTACCAGTTTAAAATTAATTTACTAGAGGCTAAACCCGACGCTCCCTAGTCGCTAGATGACATGTTTGAACGTTAAGTCCCCTCCCCCTTCAATTTGTTATTTTAATATTAAAAAACTAAAGGATTAAACAAAATATAATTAAGGCAAGATTTTTTTCAAATGAGAGATTCCTCATATAATTTACACTCAATGAAAAATTTTGTCGAGTAGTACAGGACTCTTACCAACTAAAACCCTCTTATATTGTCTAATGTGTAATTTACCGGGGTGTTTTGAGCAATTCCTGGGTTTTTATATAGGATACCCTAATTCCAAAAATACCATAAGTTTCGCTCCATCAAATTTACTTTTAGAGATTTAGATATATTTATTATTTTGAATTTTCTGACTTTACCCCTTAAAATGAAATACAGTAGAACCTCGCTTAGGGATCAACTCTCATAATAAGCACTTTGCATAAAGAGCAAAAAAAATTGTAAAAAAATGACTTGCTTAACGAGTGACGATTTGCATAACGAGTGGAGAGGAGAGAGGAGTCCCGGATTGTGCTCATGTTACATCAGTCTGTGTCATGAGGGGGGACAGCTCTATGGGGAGAATGTTATTGTTTCGCATAACGAGTGTTTTGCTTTACGAGTATGATTCTGGAACGAATTATGCTCGTTGAGCGAGGTTCCACTCTACATAGAAATATAAAGTTTCAGCCCAAGTGGATTTAGTGCTGCAAAACAAGGCGAAAATTTTAGAAAAGTCGAATTTTTTAAGTTTTTTCAACTTTGGACACGCCCACGGGGCTTGGAGTAGTTGGTAGCGTGCCTGCCTTCTATACCGAACATCGCGGGTTCGAACCCCAGACAGTCCGATGATTTTATTTAAGGCATTTGGATACCAAATGGCTTAGATAGAAATGGACCCCCAATAGATATATTAACAATTAAAGGTTATCGTCAAAGTCTTAAATGGCCCAAGTTGCCGAAAAGACTGTGTGGATGAGAAAAAAAGTGTGAGTGTTTAAAAAAAAAAAAAATTTTGGACACCCCTAATAGGTAGAATCTTTTACCATTGGCATTACTTAACTTTTGGAAAGTTAAAAGCTATAGAAGATAGTAAACATACTTTTTTGCATTCAGGGGTGGTAAAAATTCTATTCAGGAGTGTCCTGAAAAAAAAAAAAAAAAAAAAAAAAAATGAAAAAAATCCAAATTGTCTAAACTTTTAGCCCTGTTTTGCACCACTAAGCCACCTCCGATTGGGCTCAAACTTTACAGTATAGACCTCTATTTCTATGTATTTCAACTATCTGCATATTTTTAAGGGGTGACGACTTAAAAAAATCTAGAAAATTCAAAATAAGAGTCGCTTTTGAGCAGATTATTTATTAAAATTTAATTTTCTCTATAGGCTATCTCTAAAACTAGAGCTCATGGCGCAAAATTGATGGCATTTTTGGAATTAGCGCTACCACATACCACATACCCAGGAATAGCCCTAAATTTCAATGCAACAAAAAAATTTTTTGTTGACCTGTATAAAATTTATATTTCTATCAAAAACATTGTTTAATTGGAGTTCATTTTTTTACAATTATAGTAAATAAAGAAAATTATTCCATTTCCAATAACAAATGACTGGAGTTTCTTTTATTTGTTCAATTATTTTATTTTTCTCTTTTAAAATACTCCTAATGATTTTTTCTGTGTTTGCATAAATTTGTATTCAGTAAAAAGAAAATAAATTTATTTTTTTGAAATTAAAATATAAATTAATTTCTGTTAAATAAACTTTATTTTGACAACTGGTCCTTGATTTTGCCAACTCGATCCGACCTGGGGGGGAGACCCCCCTCCATCCCCCCCCTTGGCTACGCCCCTGCTTAGGCCTACTTATAAATAGTATACTTTCATTATTCATATTTAAAGATTGGAAATTGATACGAAGGAAGTTTTTCGTTACTAGTGGTCTGAATAGAATATTTTTCTTTTTGTGAAATAGATTATGGCTTATTTGGATGGTTTCATGATGGGAATTTGAGATGAGACCTTCTCTCAGGCAGGGTAAATTTTGGATTTTCTGAAGGAATCATTAATTTAATTAATTATATGAATGTTTTGCTTTAAAGTATATTTATTCAACCATTTTCCAAAATAATATATACATATATATAATGTTGCGATTGTTGCTATATTTCCAAAATGTCTTGTGGCCTTTTTATTTAGTTTAAAATTTTATAAGATTTATTTACATTTAGGGCCTATATGTTTGGAGATATGGATATGGTATTTGAAATTTAACTTTAAGTCAATAATTGGACCCTTTATTTTGAAAGTGGTCTAAGTCCATTTTTTAAAAAAATGAGATATCACATAATTTATGCTTAAATTAATGTAAATTTTCTATGTATAAATAGCTAGTGGTAAATTTCTTTAAAAATTCCCATGTTTTGTATAATTGAAAATTGGTCGCTAAATAGATTTTTTAATAAACAGATATGTTAACCTTTCATTTTCTCGAAACAATAGAAAATGGACTTACACCACTTTCAAAATAAACGGCCAATTACACTGTGCTACAAGAAAAAAAAGCCCCGAGAAAATTCCTTCAGATTCTTAAGTAAAATGACCTCCTGAATCCAAATATGACCTTCGTTTTCCCCCAGCACGTACCGTTTTCGGGGGGTAGCCCCCTACTTATTTCCACCCCTTTTCGTTAATTATAGGGCCACGAAAAAAATTTGGAGGAATGAAAAGGAATATTTTAGCCTTTACATTTCTTCAGAAGGTCTAGAGAAGTGAAAAGTTAAAAAACATTAACATTTGGATCCAAGGGGGGGATGTGGGGGAGGATTTTGTCCCTTAAAATGCAAAAAAATCATTAAAAATTATCGATTTTTTCTGATTTTTTCACAATTTTTCACTGATTTTCTACATATTCCAGCGGACAGACACACCTCACCCTTCCGTAAATATTCCTCAATTTAAAAAAAATATATAGGACAAAGCGGGTGGGGTGTGGGCGATTCCGAAGCCCTTGCAAGAAGATGGAAGATTCACAGCTCAGTAGGTCAAATTGGCAAATATGCGGCTAACTTTCATTTTTTTGTGCTGATCTTTACAAATTTAAAGTTAAATATACGGATTCTTCTATGTCCTTCAATATTTCCATATTTTATCCAAAGGAGTAGAAATTATTTCTTGTCAATAATTGAAAAAAATTCTTCTTGCAAGGGCTTCGGAATCGCTCACACCCCACCCGCTTTATCCTATATATTTTTTTTTAGTTGAGGGATGTTTAAGGAAGGGTGAGGTGGGTCTTTCAGCTGGAATATGTAAAAATCAGTGAAAAAATTATAAAAAATCAGAAAAAATCGATCATTTTTAATGATTTTTTTGCATTTTAAGGGACAAAATCCTCCCCCACATCCCCCCCTTGGATCCAAATGCTAATGTTTTTTAACTTTTCACTTCTCTAGACCTTCTGAAGAAATGTAAAGGCTAAAATATTCCTTTTCATCCCTCCAAATTTTTTTCGTGGCCCAATAATTAACGAAAAGGGGTGGAAATAAGTAGGGGGCTACCCCCCGAAAACGGTACGTGCTGGGGGAAAACGAAGGTCATATTTGGATTCAGGAGGTCATTTTACTTAAGAATCTGAAGGAATTTTCTCGGGGCTTTTTTCTTGTTGCACAGTGTTATTTACCTAATACCTTAAATACACTGAAAAAAAAACCGACCTTGTAAAATTAAAGTGTAATCCTTTTAAAAATTTTCAACAAACCTTCCCATAAAATTAACAAAATTTCCTTTTATTTTTACAAGAAATCGCCTCAAGTTCTATATGACAAAATCATCCCGTAAAAATGAAAAAATTTCCTTTTATTTTTACAGGAAATTTCATCGAGTTCTAATTCAAAAAGAAATCCTGTAAAATTGACAAGGTTTCCTTTAATTTTGACAGTAAAAACCTTTAAATTCTTATTCTACCTGAGAAAAAGGAAACTCCCTCCCTACCTAACTGCCCATTGCCTACTCTAACTCAAGTTAGTCATTCTGTCTTAGCAGACAGTATGACTAGGTTGAGTTAGACTAGGATACATTTCTTTTCCAGATTCATTATTTGAATATTTTTTGTGAAATCCGAGATGATATCTTCTATCATATATACTTAATTTTGAAAAATATTTGTACTTTTTTATTCACGGCATGTCTAACAAAATTTTTTTGTGTCCTGTTTTTTTCTTACATATTATGGCAAAAAACCAAGGTACGTCTACAAAATATAATATTATTTTCTTTTAATATATTATTTATAATAAATTTTGTGCTTGACTTGCAGAACTTCAATGAAGAGTATTTAAAATTATATCACATGCTAATCGAGTGGGATTTAGAAGATCTGTTTCATATATTAAAAGGTAAATACAGTATAATGTTATAAAACAAAAGGTGAAATGTTTCAAAATATTATCTAGTGTTTATACAAATTATTTTTTTTTAATAAAAAACTTTTGCATATGTTTTAGGCTTTCGGCCATTGACTTTAGTGGAAAAAAGGTTCTTTCAGATAAAATTCCTTATTTTCAAGAGACAAAAGAACCGAATACAATAAAGTGGCCTTAGCCCAAGGAGGCTCTCGTTAACAGGTAGGCGACTGAGATGATTCAACAAGTTAAAAATTTAGAATATAAACAAATTTTGTTGGAATTAAAAACCAACTTTTTTTTCAGAATACAACACAAAATCGAAGATTCAGCATCTACAATTGAACAATTCATCCTATGGTTCTGAAAATGCCATTCCAATTGTTTTTTCCATAGTATCTAAAAATAAATACATATTTGTGATATTTTAATGTTTCAAAAATTATTAATAGGCCTATTTATAAAATAAGACATCTTGATAATTCATTTCAAAAGTATTTATTTATATAATTTTGGTGTACATTACAACTGAGTTGTAATTTTTTTATATTTAATTTAACTCGTAGAATAAAAAAACATTTTTTTTTTTTGTTATAATTTTATAAATTTGATTTTTTTCACATAATTTCCTTTAAACAAAGAATCCTTTTAAAATTATAAGAAATCCTGTCAAATTGTTTTAACTTGAATTTATTTCAATCTGCCACAGCTCGTCGGAACACAGGATTTTAGCGTGTTGATTAATTAAAAAAATTTTTTAATTATTTTTTAAATATGTTTGATTTTTCTCAGGTCATTCGTAAAACAATAATGCATACCTTTGACCTGAGAAAAATTAAAAATATATTTAACAAATAATTAAAAAATCTCTTAAATTAATCAACACGCCAAAAACCTGTGTTCCGACGAGTGTAGCTGTAGCAGATTGAAATAAATTCAAGTTAAAATTAAATAAAAAATCATTTTAAAATTACAAGAAATCCAGTATATTTAGTTTTAACAAAATATCCTTTAAAATTTACAGGAAATCCTGTCAATTTCGTTTCAACAAAAATTCCTTTAAAATTTACGGGAAATCCTGTCAATTTCGTTTTAACAAAATTTCCTTTTAAATTTAAAGGAAATCTTGTCAGTTTTTTTCAACAGGAAAACCTTTTACTTTCTCGTACCCTATATATGAAATATATAGAGAGAGAAAGTATTGCGATCATGTCAAAAATTCGATGTCGAGATTTTGATGGATATACATGTTTTGAGGTCCCCTGAGTCCAAAAAAGTGGGTCCCGCAAATTGGTCTGTGTGTGTGTGTGTATGTATGTGTGTCTGTGTGTATGTATGTATGTATGTGTGTGTGGACAGATTTTTAGCATGAAGGAGTTGAGCTAGCGGATTGAAATTTTATATTTAACTTAGGTACCTTTGAAGAATCTCAAAATAAGCTTTTGAACAAAATCGGCCAAAAAGTACTAGTACTTTACTGATGTACTTTTTCAGTTTTTTTCGATTTTCTCAAAATTCCCTCCAAGGATTTTTTTTTAAATTCATAAATGAACTATTTTTTAGATGCTCTTTAAAATGTATATTCTCATTTTGTCGTTGAAATCTTCTGAAGACCACTTTACTCTTGTTCTTCATAGGAAAGATAGAAATGGTTGCCATGGTAACGGAATTTAAATCTTTTTCTTTTTATTAGATTAAAAATCAATTATTATTTAAATTCCCATTTTTTTAAATTTATTTGTGTCTTTAATTGTTTCAAAGAAAACATATATGTCTCTCTCTCACTTGCAAACATTATCGTCTCTCTCTACTCTTTTTAAATTCCCTTTCCACCTTATCTTCGCATAGGAACAATGTTAATTTCCTATAGGGATTTGTATGTTAATTTCGATTCAAAAGGGGGTCCCCTTTAGAACTTTTTAGGCATTTAAAATTTTTTTTTCCAATTCTTATGAAATTTTGTATTTATTTACGAATCTATATTGTGTATAAAATGTCCAAATATGAGATTAAAATTTTTAAAAATAACCATAGTTTATTTGAAGCAGTCAACATTTAAAATGCAAGTTTGAAACTAAGGTGCTATCGGAAACTAAATATATCTCGACACAAAAAATCTGGTGTGACCAGCACACTGCGCAACTTTCTCTTACTACTAGGGTAAGAGAAAGTTGTGTGCTGTGCGCCAGTCACACCAGATTTTTTAAAATTATAAGATGCACCTTCAATTTCATTTTAACAAGGTATCCCATTGAATTGACGAGAAACCTCATTGACGCATTTTCATTACGGTTTCGGAATGAATTGAAGGGATTTCCATTGAATTTACAAGGTTTTTTTTTCAGTGTATAATTATTTAATTCAACTTTATAAAATATTGATTGAATTCTTTAAAAAATTAATTCCATTCACAACAAAACCTTTTTCTCATTGACATATAACTTATTTTCTTTAAACCAAGGGCGGATACAAGGGGGGGGGGGGTAAAGGGGGTAATTACCTCCCCCCGGGATTTGAATAAAAAATACTTTTTTTCGAAAAAAAATTTTATTTTTAATTTAAAATTTTAAAAATTAATATTTAAAAATTAGATTTGTATTTATATTCTGGCAATCAAGTACAGAATGCGCCTTTAAATTACCGAAATTAAGAAAAATAGTGTGCTGTGCGACGAGTCACACCAGATTACCATTACCCCCCCCCCCCCTCCGAGAAACACCTCTGAATCCGCCCTTGCTTTAAACCGACTATCTTGTTTTTGCAAGTCATCAGGAGAATTTATTCTAAAATAATTTTTTCACTTTATACAATTAGAATGGAATATCATCCAACATTAAAGTGGAGCCCTGGGGTATTCAGGACAAGCCACAAATTAATTTACTTACAAATAATTAATCAAACTATTATTAGATTAAATAAAGGTTTAATTCAGTCATTTTTAACCTAGCCAAGGAAGGTACAGGACCAGGATTTAAAGTGCAGTAATAATGACCAAAGCCTTATTTCAAAGATATCTTGTCAAAAGCCCGCCCGTGGTGGGCGCTTGACTTTCCTTTCATATTTTGGTCCTTTTTAATATTTCGTAATTTTTAAGTATTCATTTTAAAAATTTTAAATTAAAAATTTAATTTTCAAGAAAAATATTTTTCTCAAATCTCGGGGGGGGGAGTAATTAACCCCTTTACCCCCCCCCCCCCCCTCCTTGTATCCGCCATTAGTATAAGTAGAGCTTTTTTTATTGCTTATAAGATGCTTTTTACTTTCTCTTACCCTATATATGAATATATATATATATATATATATATATATATATATAGAGAGAGAGAGAGAGAAAGTATACGATTCATGTCAAAAATTCGATAAGATTTTGATGGATCTTCACGCTTTATTTTCAAATCTTATGTTTATTTAACAAGTTTTTATTCAAAATTTTTTTAAGCCCTTTTTCATATTTTTGTGCTTTTTTTTTTGTCCAGTTTTTATTAATAATATATTGAATTAAATAATTTTTTGTACTTTGATAGAAATTTTGTTCAAAAAAATATATATCCTGACAAAAGGAAAGGATGGATATCAGATAATCTTGTAAACTAAATTAGAGTGAAACTCGAAATAAGGCTCTTTCTGTTTAAATACCGGTAAATCAAATTCATTTTTTATAAATTAAAAATTTCGTTCATTTCTGTGTTTTTCCAGAAAAAGGTTTTTTATTTTATTAAATTTTTGAGGTCCCCTGAATCCAAAAAAGTGGTTTTCGCGACATAATCTGTCTGTGTGTCTGGGTTCAATTTAAAGTATGAAGGGATTGAGCTAGGAGGTTGAAATTTTATATTTAAGTTTTGTACTCTACTGGACTGTGAAAATAAGCTTTTAAACAAAATCGGCCAAAGAGTACTAATACTTTATTGATGTACTTTTTCAGTTTTTTTTCGATTTTCTCAAAATTTGCTCCAACGATTTTGATTAAACTTCAAAAATCAATTATTTTTTAGATGCTCTTTAAAATGTATATTCTCATTTTGCCACTGAAATATTCCGAAGACCACTTTACTCTTGTTCTTCATATGAAGGATAGGAGAAATTGTTACCATGGTAACAAAATATAAATATTTTCCCATATTTATAAATTTTACATCTTGAATTCTAATATATCGGCGGAAAATAAATATATGTCAACACGAAAAATCTGGTGTGACTAGCACAGAACATAACTTTCGATTACTGAAGTTAAGCGAAAGATGTGTGCTGTGCGAGCAGTCACACGCGATTTTTCTAATTCTTAAGGTTAATTATTTTTTTAAATATATTTTAAACTTATCACACTTTTAAAATGCTTAGTTGCTTTTTCCTTGAACTTTTGAGATGCCCTTTGGTCAGTTTCTTTGCCCTTGAATATAATATTTTTCTAAGATTCATCTGAGGCCTACATCTTTTTATAGATTATGGCAGAAAAAAACATTTTAAATTTAATATAACATTACTAATTTTTATTTTTATAAACATTTTCATTTACACTTCTTATCTCTTATCAGTCCTATACTTTAATATGTATAAGTTGTTTAAAACTTCAATTAAACATTTAAATATCAGTAATACACTATCTACTCTTATATCAGAGATAAGCTCAGATTTTTGTATTGCAAAAGTAGAGTTGCATATCATTGTCAAAAGTTCTTCCATCCTTTATCTTTTAATAAGTTACCTATTAATAAAAAAAACTTCTTATTTACTTAATTTATTGACTATAAAGCATTGTAACAAAAAATTATTTGAAAACATTTGTTTCCATGTTTTTGCTATAATCCAATATCGCTATAAGCAAACAATAACTTAGGGCATCAATTGTCTCAGCCCAATAAAAACATGAAATATTTTTTCATCAATTTACCTACATTTAAAAATCTGGTGTGACTGGCGCACAGACAAATACTTTCTCTTAACCTTCGGTAAGAGAAAGTTGTGCACCGTGCTGTCACACCAGATTTTTTGTGTGAGATATATTAAGTTTCCCATAGCATTTTAGTTACAAACTTGCCTTTTAAATGTTGACTGCTTGAAATAAACTAGCCATATGCGTGCTCTCTCCTCTTGTTCAACTGCTGCGTAGCGTAGGAGAAAGGTGGTTCTCCGAGCACAAAGGTCGCTCTCTATTTTTTCAACCCAACTTGTTGATTTTGTGTTCCCATATTGAAGAAATTTGATTATAATTAATCTCGGCCAAAAACATCGGAGATGCAAAAAGGGGCGCCTCGCATTATTTTTGCCCAGCGTCGAGGTGAAATCAAAAAAATGCCCCTCGCTTTTCTGATTTATATAAAAGCGAGGAAATATTTTCACTTAAATAAAACCCCTACAGAATTTTATTTGTTTCATATATCCTCGCTTTTATATAAATCAGAAAAGCGAGGCGCATTTTTTTGATTTCACCTCGACGCTGGGCAAAAATAATGCGAGGCGCCCCTTTTTGCATCTCCGATGTTTTTGGCTGAGATTTCACTTCTTTTTGTGAAATATTGCATTTAAATATTATTTAATAATTTTTGTTTATTAAATATTAAGTTATCCCATGAATAGATATTTTAATATGCATTCCAAACAGTAAAAAATAAATACATCGTTTGGTATTAATTTAAAACGATAAACATAGGATTTCACCAAATTTTATAAAATTTTAGGTTTTTTATTTTTGTTATGTTGGTAGCACTTATTCTTATCACGTTAATCTATTTCTATCTGAATGGATCTATCCTAAAAATTTTTTGTTCCATTAGGGATGAAAATTACTAATAATAATAGATATGTTCCTAGATGACGTCATCAGGGAGCAAAATAGTTAGAATTGTCTTTTCGCCATGTTAAAGATAGGACAAATTTGAAATTTTGAATACCTCTCAAAAAGTCACTTTTGATCCAAAATGAAATTTTATATCAAAGGTATCGGGTTTTTGATAGTATCTATTTGTATTTTAAATTTCATCCTAATCGGTCCAGCAGGGAAACCTGTAGCTTTGTCTAAAAATTTGAAAATTGAAGAAAAGAATGAAAAAAAAAAAAAAAAAAAAGGAAAAATAAGAGACTAACTTTTGACCTTCCGAAATTGGCAAAATCTCAACTTTGAGCCTCTGCCATTATTTTTGGGACTGGAATTTTTTTTTGAATTTGTGCTCAAAATAATCCTTATTTATTCTAGTGTAATATAAAAAAAATTTGGCTCCGATATCTTAAAACCTTTTTGAGATATTCGCCCAGAAAGAGAAAAGTTTTTCAAAAAGATTTGTTCACGTCCCTATCTTTTATTAAGGATTTAAAATCATTCTTGATAATATAGTCTAGGGACGACTCGTCCATCTAAATGCAATGGGCCATTGGCATCTATTGGAATATCAACTAAATGGTAGTATTAAGAGTTTATTTGCTTTCTTTTGCTTTTTACTTGCTCGGCGACGAGTCGCTCCCGCGACTCTTGATTTTCTAAAATATTTAAGAGACTCAGATTATTACTACGTTACTCCCAGAGCCATGTATTAATATTTACATACATACATACATTTTTCCCCTTTCATTTTTATATACATAGATTTGGGGTGCAGTCATTCTTATTTAAGCCAAAAAAAATATGTTGATATTTAGAAAAATTGAAGTATGCTAAATTTCGTAAAAATGGGAAGGAGGGGGGGGGGGCAGGGTGGTTAGGTTAAAACAGATTTTTTGTTTCAGGATTTATTTTTATTTTTTTTAATTTAAATTAAGGCCTTTTTAGGCATCGAAGGCCATTAAGACCCCGTTTCTATTGATATTTTCATTTGGATGGGTATATTGTTGCGTTCATTAACTTGGAGCCAAACAAATTAAACGATATTAATTTTTAGTAAGTGTTTAAAGAGTATTTTTTTTTCCTTTTTTAGACTATATTTTTAATCTTCCCACGCAACTTTTGCACCATCACAATGGCCGCTAATTTGCTCTGGATCTTCTAGCGCCGACTGAAAGTCCGACACGCCCACAGGGGGTCGTTATCGTATACGTTGAGAACCTATGGCTTAAAAGATGTTAAAAGAAATATAAAAGTAATAAATATCCTATAGAAAATTTAAATTTCTAAAAAAAAAATTATTATATCTCACAAATGAATTATGTGTATAAAAATTATATAAAAGCTAAGGATAATAAAAAATTGGGGGTATTTAATTTGTGTTTTGGCGGGTGGGAGGGTTAGGGGTGGGGCCATGACTACTAGAGCTAGAGATGGGCAAAATCGTTCTTTTAAATAAATAAATAAATAAATAAATAAATAAATTTATTACGACCCGCTTAGAGGCACCAGTCCTCGGTGGCTAGGTCCAACAAACACAATACAAATTTAAATACAATAACAAATACAACAAAACAAAACAAAAGGAAAAAAGAAAAAAAAAAAAAAAAAGAAAATAAAATAAATAAATAAATAGAAATGCATGCCCATTAACAATCAACATGTTCATGCATTTCCATCGAAAGAAATAAAAAAAAAAAACAATATCAAAAAATTCACGCAAGCCACGAGACCAGGAGTAAACGTCGCTTTAGCCATCCCGACGGGTCGTTCGCCGTTCGATCTCTAAAACGACCCGTTCTCCACGACCAGTTAATCGTTATTTTTTCACTGTCTCTGACCCCCCCCCCCCCCGTCTCATTAAGGACGAAGGTTTTTTTTTAACTTTGTTCTCATTCCCACAGTCTTTTTCGGCAACTTTGGCTATATAAGACGACGATAATCGTTATTTATGAATCTATTTATATTGGGGTCCAGGCATTTCTATTTAAACCATTTGGTATCCAAATGGCTTAAATAAAATCATCGGACTGCCTGGGGTCCGAACCCGCGACGTTCGGTACAGAAGGTGGGCACGCTACCAACTACAGCAAGCCCAGGGGCATGAAGCAGGTTAATTTACATACTTTTTTGTTGAAAAAATATTTAATTTTATTTTAATATATCAAGTTGGATATTTACTAGCCCACAGGCTTAATAAAAATAATCTGAAATAAAATGAATATAAATAATGATTAGAAAAAAAATTAACGATTAGATATAATAATTTTAGGAAAAATATTAATACCTTTTAATAAGTTAAAATTTTATATGAAAAAAATTACATTTTTTTCATCATCGTTTATATTTTGTCAAAATTGTAATTAAAAGAAAAGTTTATTTTTTTACATCAACTTCAAATAGAGTTTATTTTAAATTTATATGTATTTCTAGTAAATACATGGATGTATCTAGCTCTATCTGTTGTTTGCCGGACGAACCTCACATTTCTCTCATTCAAAAACATCGTATTTGACAGGAATAATTCTGTTATAAAGGGAATGCCATACCTGTCTCTACTCAAATGCTTCGATTTACTTGTCTCAAATACTGCGTTTTTGAACCAATTGAAATTTTGTTAACTCAAGTGAGGATTGACCAAATACGTGGCCTATTTGGGAAAAAAACTTTTTATCAGTGTGGGTCCTATAAGCTATTTCTCCTATACGATTAAACCAACTAATTAACGTTAACAAAATTCACGAATAAGAATCTATTGATAATATTCAAAAGGTCTTTGGAGTAGTAACTCAATTTACAATAATTTCGATATCATATACTTTGTTTGTTGGCCGTCGGCCAAAAATAAAATATATTCAATTTCATTTGGTCTTTTTAGCAAATTTACTTTTGTACAAATCTCCATTTAAATAATAAATAATTTTTGCAAGTAGAGCCAGACCTTTACATCAATTGCCTGTTTACGGATTGGCTGGAGATAATGGCTAGAGAAGCCAAGTTCGAATTCCTTGAAAAACGGACGTACGCCCGAGACCGTTATCTGGAGAACCGCACAGGAAGCAAGGACCACACGGCAGATAAGTCCATAATTCCAGTCAATATGTACACGTTTCGTTTCAACAGGATCCCACCAATAGACCATGGATAAATTATTATTTCTCTAAAGTTAATAATTAAGATATTTTAGGAATTTAACTTAAGCCGGATCTTTTGTAATGAAAAATTTGATGTTATCTTTGACCTACTGGTGAATATTTAACCCATTCTTCGCCTGAAATCGTGACTTCAACTTGCATACATACATTTTTTTTTAAATTTGTTTAAGGTATTTTTCGGCATTTAGACTCCGTCCCTATTTATTTCAATTGATTGCTATCCAACGATGGGCGTAACTAGGGAGGTGCCGGGGGGGGGGCTGCCCCCCCCACCTAGAAAGCTCCTTTCACCAAGAAAAATTGAGAAAATATGGGGCTTTCCTGGTCCACCGGAGGATAGCTGGTCCCAAGCCCCCCCCCCCCAGCCGAATTCTCTAGTTACGCCCATGTATTCAACTCAATTGAAATAAAATTTTACTTTCTCTTACCCTATATATGAAATACATATAGAAAGTATTGCGATCATGTCAAAAATTCGATGTCGAGATTTTGATGGATATACATGTTTTTAGGTCCCCTGAGTCCAAAAAAGTGGGTCCCGCATATTGATTTGTGTGTGTGTGTGTGTGTGTGAACACTTGGGTGTAGACCATGAAGGAAATGAGCTAGGAGGTTGAAATTTTATATTTGAGTTAGGCACCTCCCGAACTCGTGTTAATAAGCTTTTAAACAAAATCGGCCAAAAATTACTAGTACATTACTGTGGGAAATTAAAATGATCAACTTTGAAAAAAAGATATGATTTATTTAAAAAAATAAAATAAAATAGTAATAACACAATAATTAATGAAAAATACTTCTTTCTTCTTTTCGTCTTATAGATCGTCTTTACTTCTTTTTTCTCGCTTCTTCTCCCATCAGCTGTCAGTCTTAATTCCCTTTTTTGCCACCAAATAATATATAATAATAATAATATAATTGTATAATATTTTAAAAGAAAACTAGCCATTTTTTAGACAATCTATGGAATGAATACGATAAAATCCCCGTCCGTGGACTATATCTTAGATGCCCTAGGGGAGCCAAAGGGCGAGCGCCCCCTTCGCCCGCAGCCAGTTACGCTCCTGGATGCGAACCCTCCAAGGGCGGATACAAGGGGGGTAAAGGGGGTAATTACCCCCCCCCCCGAGATGCGAAAAAATACCTTTTTTTAGCAAAAAAATTTATTTTTAATGTAAAATTTTTAAAATTAATACTTAAAAATTTGATGTGTATTTATATTCTGGCAAACAAGTACAGAATGCGCTTTTAAATTACCGAAATTAAAAAAAAATAGTGTGCTGTGCGACGAGTCACACCAGATTACCCCCCCCCCCCGAGAAACACCTCTGGATCCGCCCTTGGAACCCTCAACCTTTGGCACCAGAAGCTCTGCCTCTGAGCCATAGGTCAAGGGCTACACACATACATAACCATTTAAACTTTTAACTGGAAATAAATAAATATTATATTTAAGATTTGTAATTTCTATGTGTATTTTTTAGTCCATTGCAAAAGATGATTCAATGCATTTTTTCAGTTCATTTTTTTATTAATTATTAAATTTTGAAAAGAGAATTGAGAAAAAATTTCAAATAAAATTTGTTAAATTATCTTTTTAAAGGATAAATTAAAAGCCTGAGGAGCTCTGTCCTACTCAAGTGGCAGTAGGATTGGCGCTCTGTCAATGACAATCAACGATTAGTGAAGCCTTCTATTGGTCCTCTTCCGAAATTAGAACTTTACCGAAGGGATCAGGTGAGGATAACTAGGCTGAGGATTGGACATACCTTTTACTCGCATGGGCATCCATTGAGAGGGGAGTTTTCTCCGTGGTGCCTTACCTGTAATATGCGGATTGATGTTGAACATACTTTAGTGCGATGCCCAGAATATGTGGCCCAGAGGAGAAGGCATGGCATTGGTAACTTAGAGTTGGAGGCCATATTTGGTGATTCATCCTCATTTGGTGATGTTTTATCTTTCTTTCGAAATATTGGATTCAGTGGCGTAACGTAACACCACACCCCCGCAAACCCCGCGACCCCGGACCTTGGGGGGCTCACGGGCCGGCCGGACCGGGCTAAAAAAAACTGTATCTCCTCAGGGCTCCGGTATAAAAAGGAAAATTTAGATTAAAAAAAATTAATTAAAATTTGTCTTTGAAATGGCCCGGGGCTCTCAGGGATCCGGTAAAAAAGGAAAAATTTAGATTAAAAAAAAATTAATGAAAATTTCTCTTTGAGAGGGCCCGGGCCCTCAGGGTTTAGGGATAAAAGGTATTTTAATAAAGAATTATATATATCATGTGTTGGTCCATGAAGTAATTATGAAAAACATATAACCAAGTATTTATTAATTTAAATAAGCGAAAAATGTAGGTACCGCCGGGAGTCGCACCACGGATCTGTCGATTTACGATCTATTGCGATCTATCATAATTTAAATAAGCGAGTTCGTACTGTGGTCCAGTAGTAGGGCATGTTGAGCGTAAATCGACATATCCGTGGTGCGACTCCTACATTTTTCGGTTATTTAAATTAATAAATACTTGGTTATATGTTTTAAGGTATTTTAAAAATATTTTTTGTATGGTCTAATAATGGGGCCCGAAATAAAGGTTGCGGGGGGCCCAGCTAAAAAACGTTACGCCACTGATTGGATTGTATGGCAAAATATAGGGAGTTGGTTGTTTTTGATTGATGGGGAAAGTGAAGGGTACAATAGGATTTTTGGTGGTCAAATTCCGAGATTTTACGTCCAGGCCGTCTGTGATGTTTTAAAGTTTTTTATTTGTTTGTTTTTATTTAAAGATCATATTTTATCCTTGTTATTATTTTTTGTTGTTGATTGTTATTTATTTATTGTTCATTGTTATTTATTTTTTGTTTATTTGTTATTTATTGTTGATTTATTATTTATTTTTTTATTTATTGTTTATACTTATTGTTTGTTTATTGCTGTTATTTGTCTTAGAGTGAGTGGAATCTTTTGTAATTATCGGCCTCGTATCGCTTCGATTCAGCGCCAATGGCCTTTTCTGCCGAAATGCCCTGTTTCTCAAATATATATAAAAATAAAAATATTAGCTCAAATTTAAAATTTGAATGTGTATAAAAAACATTCAGAAGAAATATATAAAAAAAAAATTGTGTAAAACGGTTCTTACTCAGTTTTTTCTTAAAGAACCCAAAATAAATATTGTAGTATAAGGACTTCTGGGAGGCCCTCCCTCACAGTGGTCCGAATTGAGAAAAAAGCGGCCAAAATGAAAAAAAAAAAAAAAAAAAAAAAAAAAAAAAAACTTTAGAATGACTGGGAAAATCCAAGCCCGTTGTATACATAAATGTTGAGGGTATTCGTAACTAAAAGGATTTTCAGTTTTACCTGTTAAGAAACAGACACCTTTAGTTAATATTCAACTTCTGAGCTGAGAGCATCGTTTATTTTAGTGAATTTCAAATTGTGTTTTAAAAAGTTTAACTTCAACCAACTTCCACTAAATTTGCTGGGCCTTAACCTAGATCTAAGTAGTTGAAATTCCATACTTCATTCCTTTCGATTTATTGTTTTTTTGCATACTTATAAAGGCGTAAATTTTTTTTTTTTTTCAAAACTTACAGTGAGGGACAATATTAACTCCCACCCATGCGTTTTCTACTTGTGATTATTTCATTATTTTTATAAAAGAAAATGAAAATATTTATTGAAAATTTTCTAGGTTTGAAGCATGAAAGTTTCCATTAAAAAATATATAATATTTTTTTAAAAACAATGAAATAATCACAAGTAGAAAACTCATGGGTGGGACTTAATATTGTCCCTCACTGTACATAAATTTTTTTTTGGAGATGCATAAGTGAAAAGTCCCGCATTATCCCGCTCTATCGGAAGCATTTTTAGTTTGGCTTTTAGCAATTAACAACACGGTTTGATGAAGAAATCTTTTATAAAATTTGTTTGGAAAAATATTAAATATCAATATAAATATGAATCGTTATCATAACAAAATAAACTCATATTCATGGCAACCATTATTGCCACATAGAACACACATAGACTCCGACCGCCACATACTCCCCTTCCAGAATTCATCTTCTACATGGAGAGCCGAGTAGGAGAATGGACCATTCTTCCACTCCTTGTCCTTTCTTGTCCTTCCTCCTTCTGAGTATCGATCGCGTTTTTGGTGGGCTTGTCGGCGATGTACCATTTTCATATTCACTAGCCCCGGAGGTGTCGATATATGCTGGCTTTATCCTATCCAGTGAAACCACTTTATTCTTCCCTTTAATTTCAATTTCAATTGTTTTTTCGTTTCGGCTGATTACCCTATGAGGTCCGCTGTATGGTGGAACTAAAGGACTTCTCACCGCATCATCCCTAAGGAACACGTGGGAACATTTAGCTAATCCGGGATTTGTAAACTGGTGGGTTCGAATATCAAATAGGTTCCACCGGCCTCAGAGTCCTCATTATTCCCTTAAGCCTATCTGCATAACTCTGATGCGACGGCGAGGGAGACAAAGAGGTTTGCTCAAAAAACTCACCCGCACCCGCAACCTTATCTCCTATCTTTTTTTATGTAGTACAAGAGTAAAGTGTGCTTAAATAAATTTGAGGGCAAAATGAGAATATACATTTTAAAGAGAATATAAAAAATAATTGTATTATGGATTTTAATCAAAATCGTTGGATCGAATTTCGAGAAAACCGAAAAAATCTGAAAAAGTACATCAGTAAAGTACTATTACTCTTTGGCCGATTTTGTTAAAA
Organism: Euborellia annulipes; assembly: GCA_023213315.1. Taxonomy (NCBI): domain Eukaryota; kingdom Metazoa; phylum Arthropoda; class Insecta; order Dermaptera; family Anisolabididae; genus Euborellia; species Euborellia annulipes. The sequence continues at coordinate 251,185 of JAKCPI010023854.1, read as the reverse complement.
TGCTTCATGTCACGTGCCAGAGAGCCACCTAACTTGAATATAAAATTTCAACCTCCTAGTTTTTTTTGTTCTTGAGAAAAATATCACAGACAGACAGACCAATTTGCTAAATCTGTTGGTAACGCATAGACTCCCAAACTACTTTACCGATTTTCATGGAGTTTTTTTAATGGGTAGAGAATTTTCTGGGGATGGTTTTAGACTATCATTATGTCAAATTAATGGTAGGAAACCCCTCTTATCAGGAACTCACAAATCTCCCATAGGAAAGCATTGGAAAACAAGTTCCGACTCGCCTTACGAAAAAATATATTAATTTAAATTTTCAAATCTTTCAAATGGAAAATAAAAATTCTTCCTCCCCTAAAAGTCTACATTTCAAAAAGTTTTTTTGACTCTTCGACCCTACCCCCCTAAAATTATTTTTTTTTTAATTTTTCACTTGATTTTATCAACATTTAAAATGACGCTTCTCTAGGGTGGAAATAATTGAAAAATCTTATTCCAGACTTCAGAAAGTTCTATCGGCCCTACCCGCAGCGGCGTCATTTGGGGAGGGGGAGGGGGGCAGAGAGGCATTTGGCCACCCAAGGGCTCTGATTTTTTAAAAATTTTATATTATTCTTAATAAAATATTTCAAATTATATCTACGAGTATATAAACTGTACAAATATAATTGTTTAAATTAATTTTAGAGTACCTATTTGTAAATAAATTTTAAGAAAAAAAGTTTGCCCCCAAGAAAAAAATTTGCCCCCCCGCCCTCACCCCTACCCCCTGAAATTTATTTTTCACTCGATTTTAATAAATAATAATAATAATAATTTATAACTGAGAGAAAACGGGATTATATTATATTGTGATTTCTGTAGTTACTTTTATCAACGAAGCTCTGACCCCAAATAATCGAAAATTATTTGCCCTCGCTCGTGCTGCTAAGAAGAACGCTTCGGACTTCAAGTAACTATGGGTGAGAGACGGTCGCATCTTAGCAAGGAAAAATGATGATAGTTTAATTTTTCGTTTTTCTTCTGAGGATGATGTCAATAAAATTATTTAATATTTTTGTAATCATTTGCTTCATGAGATGGTGTGCTTTTCTCTCATCAAATTTTTTATCTTTTTATTTTAAAAATGAGCTTATTTTATTTTATTTTTACCAAGAATATTTTTTTGAAAGCCAATTAAGAGTTATGATATCAATGGTTGCTGTTATTTTGCTTTTTTTATATTTGAATTATTTTTTGACTTTTTTCTATATTTGTCAAATAGCGACAAAATTTATGATTTTAATCTATTCTTTAACAGGAATAGTATTTAATATTTTTGATATCCCTATTTTTGGGCCGTCGTTTTTCATCCGTCTCTACCTTTATTAATTGGTATTGCTCTCTTGTGCGCTCTCACCTGGAATTCGCATCTGTGTGCTGGTCTCCACACTACCGTATTTATGTAAATAGAATTGAGTCGATCCAGAGAAGGTTTTTGTATTTTATTAATAACTAGCCGCAAGCGTTTCGCCTTCGGCGGGCAAGTTTGGTACATGCGAGCATGTTTCTTGGACGGCCATCGTTGAAAACCTGATATTCACGGACCTTAAACGTTCTTAACTCGTGGTCAATTCTCAATGCTTCGATTCTTCTTTACCGCAAAAACAAATTGATATCTCAACACTTTAAAAAGTGAATATAAAAAAAAAACTCCAAAATGAGAATTTAATGCTCTTAAAAATAGAATTTCGAAAAAGCTTAGGAAATCACGCTAAGGTAATAAACGTAATTTGCAAATTATAAAATGATATGAATTTATTACTATCACGAAGATAAGTAGTAACTAAATATTTTATTTCTTTATTTATTGTGTTAAATAAAGGGCCAATTACAGAAATAGTAAATAGCTGTAAGGTACTTTCTTAAAAAAGTGCTCTTTTGTAATACAGGATCATTTTGTATTATATATATATTATTCCTGTGTATTCCTGTGTATTTGAAGGCGTATTTGGATCATACCAGCTATAATGTCTATATTCTGCCCACATTTAACCGTACCAGAAAAATTATTTTCGTTCCTACATATATGGACTGCATTTTCGGTTCTTACGGCAAATATTTATTCAGTAATTTTAAACCCAAAAAAGCATGTTCATATTTGAAGAAATATAAGAATAAAAAATTCGGGGGGGGAGGCATTACACAAAAAACTTTAAACCACTTGAAAGATATTTAAAAAAAAGAATGTTCATAATTGAAGAAATAGTAGAATTTAAAATTTAGGGGGGGGGGGGCTAAAAATAAAAACTTTAAACCACTTGAAATATATTTATTCAAGAATCTTAAATCCAAAAAATCATGTTCATAATTGAAGAAATAGAAGAATTTAAAATTCGTGGTGGGGGCTAAAAAAAAAATTTAAACCACTTGAAATATATTTATTCAAGAATCTTAAATCCAAAAAATCATGTTCATAATTGAAGAAATAGAAGAATTTAAAATTTAGGGGGGGGGGCTAAAAAAAACTTTAAACCACTTGAAAGATATTTACTCAAGAATTTTAAATCCAAAAAAGCATGTTCATAATTGAAGAAATAGAAGAATTTAAAATTTAGGGGGGGGGGGCTAAAAAAAAAACTTTAAACCACTTGAAAGATATTTACTCAAGAATCTTAAATCCAAAAAATCATGTTCATAATTGAATAAATAGAAGAATTAAAAATTCGGGGGGGGGGCTAAAAACAAAAAAAAAAAACTTTAAACCACTTGAAAGATATTCATTCAAGAATTTTAAATCCAAAAAAAGCATGTTAATATTTGAAGAAATAGAAGAATTAAAAATTCGGGGGGGGGGGGGGTTCACAACAAAATTCGTAGAGGTGTTCACAAAAAAGAAAAAACTTTAAATATATTGAAAGATATTCATTCAAGAATTTTAAATTCAAAAAAAGCATGTTAATATTTGAAGAAATAGAAGAATTAAAAATTTCGGGGGGGGGGGGCTGCCCATTTTCAAAAAAACTCTGAAACAACGAATTTAGATTTTTATCTAAGGAAGGATTTAGCGAAGAAACCGAATTGATATCTTTTTTGGTTTAGTAATTATTGTAAAGTCAAAATTTTTACCCTAAATTGGCGATTTGGGGTACTTAGGGGCCGAATTTCAAAAAACCCTGAAACAACGAATTTAGATTTTTATCTAAGGAAAGATTTAGCGAAGAAACCAAATTGATATCTTTTTTGGTTTAGTAATTATTGTAAAGTCAAAATTTTTACCCTAAATTGGCGATTTGGGGTACTTAGGGGCCGAATTTCAAAAAAACCCTGAAACAACGAATTTAGATTTTTATCTAAGGAAGGTTTTTGTGAAAAAAGCAAATTGATATCTCTTCTGGTTTAGAAATTAATGTAAAATCAAAATTTTTCCCCTAAATTAGCGATTTTGGGTACTTAGGGGCCGAATTTCAAAAAACCCTGAAACAACGAATTTAGATTTTTATCTAAGGAAGGATTTAGCGAAGAAACCAAATTGATATCTTTTTTGGTTTAGTAATTATTGTAAAGTCAAAATTTTTACCCTAAATTGGCGATTTGGGGTACTTAGGGGCCGAATTTCAAAAAACCCTGAAACAACGAATTTAGATTTTTATCTAAGGAAGGTTTTTGTGAAAAAAGCAAATCGATATCTCTTCTGGTTTAGAAATTAATGTAGATCAAAATTTTACCCTTAAATATATTGTTTTTCCCTAAATTGGCGATTTGGGGTACTTAGGGGCCGAATTTCAAAAAACCCTGAAACAACGAATTTAGATTTTTATCTAAAGAAGGTTTTAGCGAAGAAACCAAATTGATATCTTTTTTGGTTTAGAAATTATTGTAAAGTCAAAATTTTACCCATAAATGACCATTTGGGGCCCTTAAAATTGGAATTTCGAAAAATGGCTTCTTAAATGACGCCTACGCAATAAAACTAATCTACATGCCAAATTACAGCTTTTTAGGCCCTACCGTTTAGGCTGTGCGATGATGGTCAGTGAGTCAGTGAGTCAGTCAGTCAGTCAGTGAGTTCTCTCTTTATATATATAGAGATAGAGATAGAGAAGATAGAGATAGCAACAAGGAGTAGTGAATTGCTTACATTATGGCACTGTAAAACCAATGCATCATACTTTTTAATTTATATACCCAGGATCTTCCGGTCATTTTCGGTTGCTCACTGGATGTTTAAGAATAGAATAAGAAATATTTATTAGGTTCTTGAGGACTCTTGTTCTCTTTATGAACCAAAAAAAAAGTTACAAAAGAAAGAAAAATTCACTCTCTGCGTGCTAAGTATACATACACATACATACATTCATACATTTATACAATATATATTACAGAGATTGCCTTTGTAATTCCAAAATAAAGGATTTTAGTCTTAATTTAAAAACATTTACAGAGGTAGATTCCCTTATGTTTATAGGCAACATGTTCCAAAACTTTGATGCCTGGATGACAAACGATCTTGCGTACTGGGAAGTTCGGTGAACAGGGATCTGAAGGTCCGTGCCATGACCCCTCAAATCACGGACTTGAAACGTCCTTCTAATTAAAAAGACCGAGTAGATACTCTGGCTCCCCACTCGCAAACATCCTATAAAGACTCATTCCCATAAAATATTTTCGTCTGTAGCTCAGTTTCATCCAGCCTAGCTTTACATAATAAGGTGTAATGTGATGAAAAGATGGTATGTTAAAGTTGAATCTAATGCTAGCATTCAGAAGACGATCAAGTTTATGAATTATGTTTATGAATGGGGGGAATAGGTTATGAATGATGTTTGTAAGATGGGGTTGAGAAGGGCCTTGCTCTAAAAAATTTTTTTTTTTTAATTTTAATATTAACTTATGTAATTTTAATTATTTTTAAATCTAGATTGTTTTGTTAATTATTCTTTTGATGATATGGCTTCATTATTTTTTTATTTTTACTTACAAATGTATGTAGAGTAAGGGGGGGGGGGGGGCAAAAGTCCGCAGTTTTTCTTTGGGAATTTTTTTTGACCTTCCTATGAAAGATACAATAAAAATAGAAACATCCCCTGAAAGCCTGGTTTCTTGACTATCTTACATAATTTTACGGGTAGCCAAATCAGTAACCCAAGAGCAGTAAAGGCATCTAAACAAAAATTTTCATTTGCGGACTTTTGCCCCACCGAGCGGGGTAAAAATCCGCACAAACGGGGCAAAAGTCCTTAGGTTCCAAACAATTGCCCCTGCAGCGAACAACCGTCTCGAACCAGGGTATAAAAAAGACTTAATAAGAAATAACAGTTACATTAGGTATAGGTATGTTTTATGTATTTATTTTATTTATTAGAAATACACAATAGGCCTAATGACAATTAGTCCCCAGTAAGATTGAAGTTCATAACCTGCCTAAACATTTCGGGTCGTGCACGTTTCCCTAGGCTCATTAATCCGAGAAAATACTAGGTAGGGGTATTAGAAACTCGAATACCATTGGGTGACATTTGTTCCATTGGAGATCCATTGGGCCTTTTGCCCCGTCGAGGCCGCGGACTTTTTGCCCCATTTAGCTATTTTCATCGAAGCGTTACAAAAAATTTTTATTGTTAACTGTAGAGAAGAAAAAGGTTTAAAATATTTATTTAGGGTTATCAGCTTGCAATCAAAGACATTAGACAGTTAGAAAAGTGCATGCTGGTACATGTTGCAACCATCAGAATTTCCATAAATATTAGATGGAAGGTGACAAAAACATAAATTTTCTCATTGTTAACAATCGGCTTCAAATATGATAGTGAATTCCGAATCATCATCTGTTCTTGTTGTTACCAAACTAACAAAGTTTTTTAGAACAACACCAAGTCTAGGGGTTGTTTGAAATGAGGTTTCGGACTTGTGCCCCACTTTACTTTATATTGTTTATTTTTATTTTGTTTTGTGTGAGCAACGAGAAATAAGACTAAATGTTCCTCGTTTTTATTTTAAATTGTGTTTGTAGTGCTATCCATTAATTGGGAGTCCACTCCTGTTGGGTAGCCTATCTAATTTGGAAAATAAATAAATAAATAAATAAAAATCTTAACACTTGCATTGCAACAAGAAATACCCCAAATTGGCAATAAACTTGCCCGCCCGAGGCGAGCAAGGGGGTCCAGGGGGCGCAGCGACTAGTAATTTTATATTATTCTAAATAAAATATTTCAAAATATATCTACGATATATATAAACTATACAAAATTAAACAATTAATTAAATTAATTATCTTGGGCCAAATTTGAGTATTTATTTGTAAGTAAATTTTAAGAAAAAAATGACTCATCTCGGTCTTCCGCAGACCGCTCAAGTGAACGAACTCCCATTGAAATACACATGTCTGACAGTCAGGGGTGTAGTGGAGCGGGAACGCGTGGGAACGGCGTTCCCACACTGGTTTCACTCATTAAAAAAAAAATAATAATAACAAAATTAAAATTATTTACTTAAGTAAATAGAATTGCACCATTTCACTATTAATTTTTCTAAAATTTTCCGGGGAAAGATCCCAGGAAGCACCCCCTCCCCCTCCATTGGCAAGTCATGTATTTAGCGTAGGAACCGACCGAATATTCGGTTACGGTTACGGTTTCGGCCAGTTTCGGCCAAAAATCATGGTTTCGGCCGTAGTTTCGGTTTCGGCCAAAAAGTAGCCGAAACTTTCGGTCAGCCGAAACTTGAGTCTTAAAAAAAAAAGGTAAAATGATTTTCACGGAGGGGAAAAAATTAAAAAAAAAAAAAAAATATAAATTTTTTTATAGGAAATACAAGTTTCGGTTTCGGTTTCGGCCGAAACTAAGGTTGAGGCCGAATATTCGGTTTCGGTTTCGGCTGAAAATCTTGTTTCGGTCGGACCCTAATTTAGCGTTCCCACACTGAAAATTTTGCCACTACACCACTGCTGACAGTGAGTCAAAGGCGCGGTCGTCCGCGTCCGCCATTCGCCAATGCCAAATTCTAGCTCAAGTCAGCTAAAGTCCCTATTCCGGGAACAACTATGATGTGTCATCAGAAACGTCATCTTCTCCTAGTCAAATGAATAAGCAAAGTGTCTTATTAAAATAAGAATTTCCTGAACGTTTCGATTTTCATCTTTATTATTGATCTTTAGAACCGAGAAAAAAAATATTTTTCTTTTATATAAAAAAAAAAAATTCCGTACCATAATTATTTGGATTAGATTCGGAAATGAAATAACTAAAATAACGAATAAGATAATTTCTCAAATCATTAGACTTTTGATTGGCATTACGTTTTAGAAAATATTTAATTAAAGAGCTTCATGTGACAAACAATTTTTATTTGTTAATTTTATAATAGAATTTAGAATTTATAGAATTTTTCAAATGAATTGTTTACCGTTTTTTTTTTATTTTTTTTCTCATTTGTTCAAGATCTTTTTCCTCATCTGCAGCCATTTAGACCCCGTCCCTATTTATTTTAATTGATTGGTAGCCAGGGGCGTAGCGAAGAGATTTTTCAGGGGGGGGGGAGAAGGCCAAAAATGCCAACTAAATTTAATCAATTTGCCAACTGTACAATTCACATTCTTTTTCATCCTACATATATTAATTTACTAGAGAAGTGGTTCCCAACCGGTGTGCCCCGGCACCCAAGTGTGCCGCGTGATTGCCTTAGGGGTGCCGCGAGATATTGGAATAAAAATAAAAAAATTATTAATAGTTTAATTAAAGGATATAATAGGTCGTCAACGGCTACTCTAAGGTGGTAGTGAGTGTAATTTATGAAAAAATTTAAAAAAATTTATTTCTTTAATTTTTTTTTATTTCCAGAAATAAAAAAATCCCGAGGATCAAGACAACAGCAGATACTGTATGTTACCAATCCTCTCATTCAGTGGCTTTATCTCCTCAGGGCTCCGATAAAAACGGATAAATTTAGATAAAAAAAAATCATGAAAATTTCAGTGAGAGGGCCCCGGTAAAAACGGAAAAAAATTTAATGAAAATTTCTCTTTGAGAGGGTTCAGGGATATAATATATTTAAAAATATTTTTTGTATGGACTAATAATGGGGCCCGAATCAAAGGTTGCGGGGGGCCCAACTAAAAAACGTTACGCCACTGCTCTCATTACAAAATTTGAAAAATGGTTCTGATTTGTTTAATCAATTTTAACATTTAATTAATAATTTTAACTCATTACAACTTATTGTATAATGATATTTCAATATAATTACATATAAAACTTAATTTTTAATTTCTCTTACCGTGAAAATAAGCTTTTAATTAAAATCAGCCAAAGAGTATTAGTACTTTATTGATGTACTTTTACAGTTTTTTTCGATTTTCTCAAAATTCGCTCCAACGATTTTGATTAAAATTAAAAAATCAATTATTTTTTAAATGCTCTTTAAAATGTAAATTCTCATTTTGCCATTGAAATCTTCTGAAGACCACTTTACTCTTGTACTTCATAGGAAAAAGATAGGAGAAATGGTTGTCATAGTAACAAAATATAAATAAACAAATAGTTTATAAATTTTTCAAATTCAAATGTACCGTAGTTTCGGAAACTTAATATATCTCGACACAAAAAATCTGGTGTGACAAGCACCGAACACAACTTTCGATTACCGAAGGTAAGAGAAAGTTGTGTGCTGTGCGACAGTCACACCAGATTTTTTTTATTTAAGCAAGGGTGCCGCTGGTGCTTAATAGTGCCTAATGTTAGTCCCAAGGGTGCCGTGGGCTTCAAAACGTTGGGAACCACTGTACTAGAGGCTAAACCCGACGCTCCCTAGTCGCTATATGACATGTTTGAACGTTAAGTCCCCTCCCCCTTCACTTTGCTATTTTAATATTAAAAAACTAAAGGATTAAACAAAATATAATTAAGGCAAGATTTTTTTCAAATGAGAGATTCCAGTTTCGCTTTACGAGTATGATTCTGGAACGAATTATGCTCGTTAAGCGAGGTTCCACTGTAATTTGAAATATAAATTGAATAATTGAACGTGGCTGTAGCTGATATGTATAATGGAAAGAGGATGGAGCCAAATAATAGAGCCTCTATTCAGTAACGAATACTCTTTATTAGGGACGTTTCGGCTGGGATCAACTCTGCCATCTTCAGCCTTCAAAGCTAGAAAATTATAATACATTCATTTATCAAATTTTTTTCATATTAACATGAATATTATAATAATAAATAAACTTACAGCATATTTATATTTTTCATATATAAATAGAGTTGTCATGATTTAACAATACAAGTTGTTTGCATTATAGCAGTGACGGCGCTAGCTTATTCTCAGCGGGGGGGGGGGGGCAGGAGTGGGGCAAACTTATCAACAGGGGGGCAGTCAATAAATATATAGGCTACATCAACAGAGAAACAAAAAACCTGGTGTGAGTCGTGACACCAGATTTTTTGTGTCGACCTTAGGAATCGACAGAAGTTTCAGATTCGGCCATTTTCGGCTAAAAAAGTTTGAAAATATGGTATGATACTAGTATACTAAAAAAAAAAAAAGTAAAAAACGCCGAGTTAGATTTGCACTTAAAAAAAGGTCAAATGATTTGGGAAGAAAAATGAAAATTTTACTAAAAAAAAAAAAGATGAATTTTATACAGGAAATTTTAAGAAAAAGTTTAAAATAAGATTCGATTTCGATTTCGGCTGAAAATCTTGTTTCGGTCGGACTCCAGTCGACATAGGCGTATATTTAGTTTCCAACAGTGCGGAACATTAGAATTCAAGATGTAAAATTTTAAAACATGAGAAAATGTCCCTATGGCAACCATTTCTCCTATCTTTCCTATAAAGTACAAGAGTAAAGTGTGTTTCAAAAGATTCCAAGGGCAAAAGGAAAATATACATTTTAAAGAGGATCTAAAAAATGTCACACCACCAGCACTGAACCTTACCGAATGTCGTACAGGGAAATATTTTCAGTTTTGGTTGGCAGGCTTCCTCACTATCTCCTGAGAAGTATGAAAGCCCAGAAATTTTGCTGAAAGATATTGGCTTTGGGCAGAGTTTCTCAAAATCAGTAACAATTTCTTCTGAATCATTTGAGCTTGATTCAAAGCTGGTGGATTTACACTTGTAATACTCGAAGAAAAAAATTTTTCTTTTAGATTGGGGCTCAATAAAGTTTTTTTTTTTTTTAATTTAGGTCCCTTTCGGCATCGAAGGCCATTTAGACCCCGTCTCTATTTATTTCAATTCGATTGGTAAAGTTATTGGATATTTTTTTCTTTTCGATGACATTATAATGGCACAAAAGAAAGATATTTACTTGACAAAAACTTGAGAGTAACTAAATTTATTTATTAAAATAAAGAATTTAAAAAAATAATCTTTCTTTTTGACATTGAAATAAAAAGCTTAAATCTTAAATTACATTTTTTTTTTTAAGGAAAAGTGAATAATTTTAGAAATCTTTTTTTATTTGGTTTTCGAACTGATTGGGGGGGGGGGGGGCATCCAGGGGGGCAGAGGTCCTTGCCGGGGGGTGGCGAATGCCCCCCTAGCCCCCCCGTAGCGCCGTCACTGCATTATAGATCCAATGAATGTAATATTTTCTTAAATACCAACAAGTGATAGATAGCATGAAGATTATGATAATAATATAAAATTTAAATATCTGATTTATTTAAATAAAATTTTTTCCTTAAATTGAATTAAAAGAATATTCAAAAATAGCAAAATAGGATATTTCTAAGATGTTACAATTTTTTATTTATGGATAATTTTTTTTTATATAATACAACTCAAAATCTCATTGCTCAAATTAGATGAATGTTATTTTTTTTTTTTATAAAATACAACTATATATTTACTAATCATTGTTGTCACACAGAAGGGCAGCATAGAAATTACTCAATCCCACACAGTCTGTTTGGAAGTTTAAAGCCCTATTACCATATTTTTTAATAAAGCATTTTTCAGCTATTAGTCTTTTTGTAGTGTTATTCTCCACAGAGATAGTTACCACATTATTAAAATCAAATCTATGCCCTGTCTCAAAAGCATGCGTACTGAGAGCCGTCGTTAATTTTTTAAGTTTTACGCTACTCTTATGTTCTGTAATTCTGACCCCCTGATATCTGCCAGATTGGCCAATATAAACACTAGAGGGCTGTGGGCAATCTAAACAATTGATTAGATATATAGTGTTTTTGATTTTATTTTGTGGTACGCTATCTTTATTATTAAACAGGAAAGATATATTTTTTTTGTTGTTTTTGAGCTATTTTTATATTAAAATTATGTAATAATTTTATTATTTTTTCAGACACATAAGGGATATATGTCAACGAGAAATACATGCTTTGAGTATTAACTGATATATTTGTATCATTACGCCCTGTCACATTAATATTTTTATTAACATATTTGATTTGGTAATTATATATGACCTTACTGATAACATGATTAGGGTAACAATTTCTTTTAGCGGCTTCTCTAAATGTTTCTAAATTTTTTTGATGAAATTTTATATCACTCAATTCATAAATTCTTCTCAAAAAATAATTTAATGTATTTAATTTATAAACAATTGGTAGATTTGAGTAATAATTAGTGAATCTTCCACTGAGGGTTTTTTATATACATCAAAATCTAATAAGCCATTTTGTCTTTTTAGAATCAGAAGGTCTAGGAAGGGTATGCTATTGTTATTTTCCTCTTCAAAGGTAAATTTTAAATCAGGATGGAAACTATTGAACTTTGACAAAATATCATTTACTTTGTTAGAAGGCACGCTCGTAAGTGAGTCATCAACGTATTGGAAATAGAAGGAGAGACCAAGTGGCTTAACTATGGAATTGTAAAATTTTTTAATAATTATGTCTGCCGCCACTGGACTAAGAGATCCACCCATAGGAAGACCTCTTTGTTGTAAATAAACCTTAGAGTCAAACATAAAATAATTTGAATTTAGGCAAAGATTTTTTCAGGATAAATGGAATTTTCTCGATTTTCATCACCTCTAACTACGGTATTATTATTATTGTTTTTCTTCAATTTTCTAGAATCAATCTCAGTCAATCCTGGAAGAATTTAAGAGCACCGTCATAATAAATAAGCGGAGAAAAAAAAAAAAATTTTCAAAAAAAAAAAAAAAAAAAAATAGAACGCGAAATAATCCCACTCTGAAATTTTCAGAGCATTTGTAGAAAAAATCAAAATTTTTTATTAAAAAAAAAAAATTAAAAAAAAGTGTCATTCATCCCGAAATTTTTGTTTTTTTTTCCGAAAATGTCAAAAGAAACGATTCAAGATGAATCTGTAAAATTTTGTCATATTTATTTCTGAAAACTACATTTAAAGACAAAAATTTCAAAAAAAAAACAACGTCCCGATAAGTTAATTTTTGACAGTTTTACGGTTATTTTAAAAAAAGTCGATGTTTTTTGAAAATGCTATAACTTTTTTTGGCTGGGTCAAAAAATCTGAAAAAATTCTCAGACACGTTTTCAATAGGGTATAAAAAGATGTCAAAGTTTCAGCCAAATCAAAAATGGTCGGGTTCAAAAGTGGTCGAGTTGGCGTGGAATGCCCCATATATGTATATACGTATATTAACATATACATATAGGTACGAGAAAGTAAAAAATCGATTTTTTGAACTTTTTTAGTAAATCGGCTCTCCTGAAAATTTAGCCCAATGAAGATTTGGTACCTTTTCATGTGGACATTTACATATATAGACTATATAAGCGGAGTGTCCGTCTGTTAAACTTTGTCTTTCACGTAGATTACAGAGTTCAACAGAAAATTTTTTCCTGGTGTATTATAAGCTATTTTTGAGTAAATTTTCAAGATTTTTTTAATACGTCACACCTTAAAAATATACAGATAGTTAAAATACTCTACTGAAATTTTCAAGTTTCAGTACAATCGGAGCTGAATAAGTGGTGCAAAATACGACTAACAGTTTAGAAAAATCGAATTCAGTTTTTTAACTTTGCTCACCAACTATAGGTTGGGCAGGTTAAGTTAATGTAATTGTAAAAAAAATAGGAATTTTTCAGAAGCTGCCAAAATGCATGTTTTGAGATCCCCTGAATCCATTTTAGTAGTTTTTGGAATGATGTCTATGTATCTGTGTGTCCTTCTGTCGGTGTGTGTGTGTGTGTCTGTGGTGATTTTTTTCGTCAACGAAAACTCAAAAACTATTTGTTCAATTGGTTTGAAATTTTGCACATATAAACTAGAGGTAAAGGTCAAGAACTGAAAAGATTTTGGTAAACATCGGACCATTAGGGTGCGCTCTAGAGAGGGGGAAAATATTTTTTTCTTACATAAGCTATAATTTTCTTTATATATTCAGAAACAGAGCGGTCGGAAAAACTTGGTTGAGAATTATAGACCAATTTCTAAATTATGTATTTTTGAAAAAATCTTGGAGAAAATTGTTTATAAAACCCTTTTCAATTCTTTTAAAAACGTTTTATCTATTGAGCAGCATGGTTTTGTTCCTGGAAGATCCGTTGAGTCAAATCTTGTCCTTTACACGGATAATATTTGGAGATCTATGGAGGATCGTTGTCAGGTTGACTCGGTCTATACTGATTTTAGCAAAGCTTTTGATAAAATTGATCATAAGCTATTAATTAAAAAATTAAATTCTCTTGGAATCGATGGATCTCTGCTCAGGTGGTTTGAGTCCTACCTTTCGGATAGATGGCATTGTGTATCGGTAAATGGCTTCCGGTCTAGATTTCTTCCGATGTTATCCGGTGTGCCACAAGGTTCGCATCTTGGCCCGCTATTATTTATTATTTTTATTAATGACATAACTCAATGTTTTCATACTGCTAAGTTCCTAATGTATGCTGATGACTTGAAAATTTATTTAACCATAAAAACTAAAAGTGATTGTTATTTGCTACAAAAGGATTTAGATCGATTTAGTAAATATGTAAATGATAATGGTCTAGTTCTGAGTGTTAATAAGTGTTCTCAAATTACTTTTACGAGAAATAGAAACATTATTGATTTTAATTATACTGTTAGCCACCATGAACTTGGCAGAGTAAATTCTGTTAAAGATCTTGGGGTAATTTTAGATTCTAAGCTTGTTTTTGACACTCACATAGACATTATTGTAAAGAAGTCATTTAAAATGTTGGGTTTTGTCTTGCGAACCTGCCGTCGTTTTTCATCCGTCTCTACTTTTACTAATTTGTACTGCTCTCTTGTGCGCTCTCGCCTGGAATTCGCATCTGTGTGCTGGTCTCCACACTACCGTATTTATGTAAATAGAATTGAGTCGATCCAGAGAAGGTTTTTGTATTTTATTAATAATAGATTTCCAAATATTTCCTTGGCTCTACCTTCTCTGGAAAAACGAAGAACATACTTCGACCTAGTCTATTTGCATAAGGTTCTTAATAACTATGTTGATGCTCCAGCCATTTTAGAACGGTTTGGTTTTCGGGTTCCAGGGAGAGCAACAAGGAGTAATGAATTGTTTACATTATGGCACTGTAAAACCAATGCATCATACTTTTCCCCATTAAATCGCCTGTGCATCAATTATAATAATTTATATACCCAGGATCTTCCGGACATCTTCGGTTGCTCACTGGATGTTTGTAAGAGGGGGTTGAGAAGGGCTTTGTTTTAGAAAATTATTTTATAATCTCGTTTATAGTCTAATTATTCTTTTGAGGATATGGCTTCATTATTTATTTATCTTTTTGGTTTATTTTTTTTTTATTTTTTTTATTTTATACTTACAAATGTATGTATATTGTTTATTCTTTTTTTTATTTTGTTTTGCATGAGCAACGAGACATAAGACTTAATGTTCCTGGTCAGGGCAACAGAGCAAAATTAAAACAAATTATATTATTTCTTTGAATAGTGGATGGCCAAAGTTTAAAAAAAACTGTAAGAATTCGATTTTTTTAAACTTTAAGCCGTTTGAGGCACCACTAAACTCCTCCGATTTTACTTAAACTGGAATATTCTATGTGTTTTAACTATCTACATATTGTTAAGGGGTGACGTCTTAAAAAAATTTAGAAAATTCAAAATTAGAACCACTTTAAAGCAAATTTTCCAATAAAAGTTATTTTTCTCTATAACTGTTTCTTTATATATTTATGCTCCCGGGTTGCAGCGCCCTTTGACCAACCGCGCCCCCCCTCCCCAGGCTATGGGCCATGGGGTTTATTTACTCGAATGTCCGAAATTAATATAAAAGAATTTCGTAATCTCCTATTTAGGCATGTTAGTGGCGGCTTCTCACTTTTAAGTAATTTTAATAAATTTATTTCATTGTTTTAAAAAAAATTTAACAAATAAATTTAATTCAAATCTTATTGATTCAATAAATAACACATCTCTAATTATAGCCAAAATACCGACTCGCAAATTCAGGCGCCCCTGGACCAATTCCAACGCCCCAACCCCCGAGAGCCCGAGTGGGGGCTGTTGCCAAAACCAAAAATAAAAATATTTAATATTTTTTTTTTTTTAGATAAGTTTGTTATTTTTTTTTTTTTAATACACTTTTTTTTTTGTAAAAATTTGAACGCTGCCAGCGCCCCTTTCTTTATTGCCCCCTCGCACCCCCCTTGCTGCGGCCCTGTCCAGAATCATACTCGTAAAGCGAAACTGGAATCTCTCATTTGAAAAAAATCTTGCCTTAATTATATTTCTATCAAAAATTTTGTTTAATCCTTTAGTTTTTTAATATTAAAATAACAAAGTGAAGGGAGAGGGGGCTTAACGTTCAAACATGTGATATAGCGACTAGGGAGCGTCGGGTTTAGTCTCTAGTACAGGGCGGGATCTAGGGGGGGGGGGCAGTGGGTGCGTGTGCCCCGGGCGGCAGATATCAGGGGGCGGCAATTAAAAAAAGATTTACTAAAAAAAAAGGTAAAATGATATGAATTTTGGATGGAAAATTTTAAGGAGTGGGCGGTAAATTAAATTTTGCCCCCCCCCCCCTAAAAAATCTCCTAGTTCCGGCCCTGCTCTAGTAAATTAATATATGTAGGATGCAGGGCCGCAGACAGACTCGACGGGCCCCCGGGCTACTTACTAATACGGCCCCCCCCCCAAAAAAAAACAAGTTTTTTTTAGCATGTAAAAGGTTATTATGGTCTTAATGCCAACAATTTTTTACACAGTTTTTGGCCACTGAATTCTGCGTTTTTAGCTATCCTGAGTCGTGAAAAGATCAAACTTGATTTGAGCTTAAAGGGCCCGGCCTCTTCAGGAAAAACATTTCAAGAAAATGATTTTTTTAAATTGAAATTTTAAGATTTTAGCTTAAAGGGCCCGCATTTTTTTTAAAGGTTTTTTTTATTATATTTTTTTAACTAAATTTTTCCGTTTTTACTTGAGCCCTGAGGGCCCCGGAGCCTCTCAAAGAGAAATTTTCATTAAATTTTTTTTTATAAATATTTGGGGGCCTATGCCGGCTCGGGGCCTGGGGCGGACCGCCCTCTCCGCCCCCCCCACCCCCTCGGTACGCCACTCGACTCCAAGGGGAGTCATTTTTGCCCAATCAAACACGAACTTATCTCGCAAATTTGTTATCTTAAACGATATATTGGCTGGCTTAATTACAGCCTATTTGAGCGTTGTTTGAAAAAAATTCTATCTCTTTTCAAACAAAGCTCTACCTAGTTAAGAAATTATAATTGAATATTTTTCGAGATCTATAGACTATGGAGCCCACCAACAAAAAGCATACTCACAATCATTTTAAAAATTAAGTAATTATTTTTAAAAAATGAGAGAAATTTTTAATTCTTTATAATTTTTTTTAAATTTATTTTAATGCAAAAATAATTACGTATATTAAATATAGAAACTCTCTATTTCGAAATTTAATTTGCAAAAATATTCAACCAATGATTCAATTTATATTTTAATCATTTTAATTTATCACTTTATCCAATTATCAGTATTTACTAAAAATAAATATTACCTTCATATTTTTTTTTGAAATAAATAATCGTGTCACTTATATTTTTAGCAAATGATAATTATTAAATAAATTATTATAGAGTATTTTTTATATTTCCTGGTTAAAATTGAAAGTAAAAAAAAAATACTTTCTCTCTCTATATATTTCATATATAGGCTAAGAGAAAGTAAAAGAAAAAATAATTTTAAGAGAGAGAATGTTTTCTGAATATAAATAAAATTTGATATCTGTACATGCACTAGCGGTCCCAGGGGGGGGGGGGCCCTCTGGACAACATTGGACAACAAAATTCAAAAGTTTTATTTAATATTTTAAAACTAAACAAAAAAATTATAAATTTTTCACGTCTCAGGATAGCTAAAAACGCAATGCCTAATGCCTAATTTTCAAAAATCTTTCCATACCCACTAGGGTTTTAGCCTTGTATTCCAAGGGTCCCGGGTTCGGATCCCAGACAGTTTTTAATGAATTTTATATTATTTGGCTTTAAAGGTGGAATTCCGAGCAACGCGACAGAGCGGCAGCGTCAATAGCGTCACTGCAGCCGCGACAGTGTCGCGCTTGTGGCTTCCGATGTCGGCGTCAGTAAACAAACGCGACCTATTGTCCTTACCTAAAAAATGTTAATCCTATCAATATTTCATCTTCATTTTCGTTGAAGTCCGCCATTTTGTTTATTGTTTTGTTATGACAACGCTCCGGCAGCGGCCGATCGAGAACAACGGGGCAGTGTCACTGCCGCCAGAGCGGCAATGACGTCACGGCAGTGTCACGGCTACAGTGACGCTATTGACGCTGCCGCTCTGTCGCGTTGCTCGGAATTCCACCTTAATTTGACTACAAAAAAATTAGGATGTCGCCTATATGGCGACATACGAGTGCAAAGGGTTAATTTTTAAAGGTCGCTCAAAATTTATTTTTATTTGATTCATATTAAATATTTAATAATTTTTTTCTTTTAATTAGTAAGATAATCGACAAAAATACACCACGAGATTAACAAAAAAACAGAATACTGAAAGTATAATTATTGGGATTAGATACTGTAGATGTAGACAGCCAGCAAGAGATAAAAAAAAAACTTTATTTAATTATCGTCGACGTTTCGGAATCACAACGATCCCATCTTCAGGACGATAAACTGTTAATGTTTCTTAGATAGATGCATTTTGGTTCATACAAAAATAAATGATAAAATTTGCATATACCATTAGATGTATATGAGAATTGCCGTAGGTGCATGGGCTGTATTTTTATTTTGTGGCAAATGGGCCCGAAACGACAGCACTGGCCTACATTAAAAGACTGAAAATATAATAAATAAAGAATTATATATATCATGTGTTGGTCCATGAGGTAATTATGAAAAACATATAACCAAGTATTTATTAATTTAAATAAGCGAAAAATGTAGGTACCGCCGGGAGTTGCACCACGGATCTTGTCGTAACGGAGAAATCTGAACGCTTGATTTGACGGCGTTTCTCTAGTAGACTGAAATCAGCGATCTATTATAATTTAAATAAGCGAGTGCGTACTGTGGTCCAACAGTAGGGCATGTTGAGCGTAAATCGACAAGATCCGTGGTGCAACTCCCGGCGGTACCTACATTTTTCGCTTATTTAAATTAATAAATACTTGGTTATATGTTTTTCTGAAAATATAATTTTTTAATAACTTGCTAATTTGCAAATTAAGGTACGGTTGATTATATTTTCTCAATGTTATGCCTGGGAATTGACTGAACAGAGGTGGTCCAGTGTCGTAGGAAGAGAAAGACCAGATACACGGGACCTAAATTGGTCAGTGTAGTTCCAAAGGAATATATAAAACACCCCCCAAGCACCTACTTTACGAAAGAAGACCCACTTAACTATCTAAAGACCTCTGTCAGCTAATTCCCTTGTGCAACGTTAGCGATACAAAACAGAAGAGCAGGTCTGGCACATTCCGATGACGGAAACTATAAGCAAATTATAGCAAGTATGCACGAGGCGACCTCAAAAGGCGCCCCCACCCCAGGCCACTTTGTCTATATAAGGACCTCAGAACGGCCGCGGAGTCGATTCTATTCCAAATTTGAGTATACACCGAATCTCTGTCGGTCAGGGGCGCGATTCGGACTTTAACTTTTTTACAAGTCTTTGCGATCACTCGACGCTGTTCCTTTCGCCTTTCACTCTTCACCCATACCCCAAATTCACCCATACGTTGTTACACATCACCTTTCTTATTTTGTTAAATAAAAACCTTTAAAAAACCATTTCCCTCTCTTTTAATTGGGGACACTCCCCACATCCCTAAATTTCACCTCTCACTGGATCGACGAGCGCCCACTACGACCTCTACAACAAGACGCCCACAAATCTCCTTTGGGCACAACATCAAATATCTTACTAATTAAAAGAAAATAAGAATTTATTAAATCTTTAATATGAATATTTAAAGGTCGCTTGAAAACATCGAAAGAAATGCAGACAAACTAAAAAAAAATTTGAGGGACCTTTAAAAATTAATATTTTAAGTTGAAAATTTGAGAAACTTATTTTTTTCGACTATAAAATTCGACCATAACGAGAAAAAAATTAAAAAAAGGAAAAAAAAAATCGATTTTTGACGAATTTGGAAATTTTTTTAAATTTTGATCGACCCTTAAAATATTTTTTTGAGCTCATCTTTGGAGAGGTCTCTTAAAACATGATATACTAAAATATTGTCATACGAAATTGAAAAAAAAATTAGTCGGTTTCTTGCGCCATCCTATTCTTCACCTTCCCTACATCATAAATTTTAGGCCATTGGCTACCAATCCAGGTGAAATAAATATATAGAATAGGTCTAAATAGCCTTCGCTGCCGAAAAAGAGCTTAAATGAATAACGAAAAAAAAAAAAAAAAAAAAAATTTGGGCCCCCCCTAGACAAAATTCTGGGATCGCCACTGTGTACATGAATGGGTATCGTTATCAGTTTTTGGTATCTCTAATCTGGCATTGAACAAACGGAGGGGCAGGAAGGATCCCCTTCCTTGGAGGTTCTCTTAGTTGCGTGAAACTTACATTTCCTCGGAAAAGGAGGCCTAGGTTAAATCAATTACCTCTATTGTATTTTTACCATTAATTCCCACTCACCCGGTCTACAAATATTTCTCGAATAACATTCTATTTATCTACAAATTTAAATATAATCTTCTACAGCAGCGGTTCCCAACCCGTGGGCCGCCGGCTGATTGCAACTGGGCCGCGGAGGAAAGATAAAAATTATATATATTTATATAAAATTATAGATCCGGAATGACCGAGCTGGAGTAAAGGTGGTTTTTTCTTTTGATAAATTTGAAAAAAACTAAAAAGTATTATACCTCAGTAAAATAATAGTACTCGAAGTATTCCAAGGACGAAATCTAGCTTAATTTCATATTGGTACTTAAAATTTAAAATATCAAAGCAAATTTTTGAAAAAATTGGAAAACTAAAAAAGTACATAAGTAAAGTACTAATATGCGGGGTTTCCCAAAGACGAGATTAATTGTAATTTGTTTTTTATACGGTAAATAGGAAATATTTAAAATCTGAAAGAGACTGGTAAAAAAGATTTCGAAAAAGTAGAAAAAAACTAAAAAAGTACTCAGGTAAAGTACTAGTACACAAAATTTCCCAAAGATGAGACCTAGTGTAATTTGTTTTCGTTACAGGAAGAAGTATATATTTGAAAGAAATCGTTCATGCCAATTTCAAGAAAATTGTAAAAAACTAAAAAAAGTACATCAGTAAAGTACTAAACTCGAATTTTTCCAAAGATGAGACCTAGCAAAATTTCATATTGGGACCGGAAATATGTATATATATTAAATTTGAAAACCGGGGGGCCTGGCAACGGAGAAGAGCAACAGTCACCACAATCGTTGCGGTTAAGTAATGCCAAGCACCGCGAAAGCTCGGGATTGGTGACCCCGGCAATCAGCGTATGGAACGCCCCCCGGTAGCCATCGACTCTATGTATTTTCACTTAAATAAATCACCCCTAAATGGCCTCTGTGGCCGAAAATGGTTAAAAAAAAAAAAAATTTGAAAAAAATTTTTTGAGCCGTTTTCGAGAACTGATGTGCTTACAAACAAACGAACAGTGAGGGACAATATTAAGTTCCACCAATGCGTTTTCTACTTGTGATTATTTCATTGTTTAAAAAAAAATATTATATATTTTTTCATGGTTCAAATCTAGAAAATTTCCAATAAAGATTTTCATTTTATTTTATAAAAACAATGAAATAATCACAAGTAGAAAACGCATGGGTGGGACTTGATATTGACTATCGCTGTACATTGCTCTTTTAATAGTATAAGGGCCGGTTTTTTCATGTTTGGGTAGTTAGTGAAGACTCTGTTAAAGTGCTTTTTTTTGTAGTGCAGAAACTCTCTTCATTTTTATTCTTATAGTAAAATATATGACATCCCATCATTTTATTTAAAAAAGAAGTAAATATATTTGTTATTTTTATTTTGATTCAACTTATTTTAACAATAACGTGATGAGATGTGATATATTTTACAATATGCAAAAGTTTAGGTCCACTGGTAACTGAGGCAGCCATTTGTTTTTCATTTGCATAACCCAGCCTTGGAATATATGTATATGTATATATGTTAAATTTTTTGCCAAGCTCTCTGTTAAATTAGTCCGAGCCAAAAGTTGTGGGTACGATTTACCAGAGGGATGATATTAGAAACACAAGCCTGGCGCCAGCATCCTAACTTCACGCATAAAAATAACAGAGGCATTCTTCATTCTATCCCTTTTTTTTGTTATTATTCATTTTATGTCAGTCAGGATTACCAGTATATTTCTAGGATATTTGGCAAGGTGTTGAAGATGATTATTTGAATATATTCTAATATCCAAGTTGAAACTGTGTTCGAGTGTTGGCCAACTCCCTCTGGCGAGACGAAGCTAACTAACTTCAGCTTCAACTAGAGCATTTCAAATTTTAAATTTTAGTTAAAAAAATAATTTTTTTAAAATTAATTATTTTATTTTATAATATTTATTTAAATTAATTGCAATTTTTATTTTTAATAATTTTTATATGTTATGTCTTTATTAAGTAGAAAACTTCAAAAAACCCTTAATACTGAAGAGAGTTTATTCCCTAGAAGAAGGTTTCTGCATTACACACTACCCATTGGTTTTCTTTCTACCCAAACATGAAACAACCGGCCCTAAGATATATACACTGGGCCTCAGCGTTTTTTTTTACAGAAAAAGTGGGCCGCACCTCAAAAAAGGTTGGGAACCACTGGTCTACAGGTATCTTTACAGAGTAGACTACCTGGCAGTGGCGTAGTGAACTTAACTCGCGCCCGGGGCACAATACCTTTTTAGCGCCCCCCCCCCCTCTCATTCGAAAACCATATAAT
Organism: Euborellia annulipes; assembly: GCA_023213315.1. Classification (NCBI taxonomy): domain Eukaryota; kingdom Metazoa; phylum Arthropoda; class Insecta; order Dermaptera; family Anisolabididae; genus Euborellia; species Euborellia annulipes. Next base: position 228,814 of record JAKCPI010023854.1, on the reverse strand, counting down.
ATTATATGTAAAATATACAAAATTATTATGGGGGCGGTATAACTCGCCGAAAATTTTTTCGCTTAAAGCAAAATCTCGCCTAAAACAAACTCGCCGAAAATCCGGAAAGTTCCAAAATGAAATATTTTTAAAAATCTGGTTTGACTGTCCCACCAGATTTTTTGTGTCGACATACATATATATAGTTTCGGTCGATATATTAGAAGATGAAATGAAAAATCTGGTGTGACTGGCGCACAGCACACAACTTTCTCTTACCCTTCGGTAAGAGAAAGTTGCGCACTGTGCTGGTCACACCAGATTTTTTGTGTCGAGATATATTTAGTTTCCGATAGCACCTTAGTTTCAAACTTGCATTTTAAATGTTGACTGCTTCAAATAAACTATGGTTATTTTTCAAAATTTTAATCTCATATTTGGACATTTTATACACAATATAGATTCGTAAATAAATACAAAATTTCATAAGAATTGGAAAAAAAAATTTTAAATGCGTAAAAAGTTCCAAAGGGGACCCCCTTTTGAATCGAAATTAACATACAAATCCCTATAGGAAATTAACATTGGCCAAATGCGAAGATAAGGTAGAAAAATTTAAAACGCGTAGAAAGAGAGAAGATAGTTTTGTGAGAGAGAGAGATATGTTTTCTCCGAAAAAAAAAATGGGCGTTTAAATAATAATTGATTTTTAATCTAATAAAAAGAAAAAGATTTAAATTCGGTTACCATGGCAACCATTTATTTCTCCTATCTTTCCTATGAAGCACAAGAGTAAAGTGTGCTTCAAACAATTTTGAGGGCAAAACGAGAATATACATTTGAAAGAGCATCTAAAAAATAATTGATTTTTGAATTTTAATCAAAATCGTTAGAGCGAATTTTGAGAAAATCGAAAAAAACTGAAAAAGTACATCAGTAAAGTACTAGTACTTTTTGGCCGATTTTGATTAAAAACTTATTTTGTCGGTCCCGGGGGGTGTTTAACTTAAATATAAAATTTCAGCCTCCTAGCTCAATTCCTTCATGCTTAAAATTGAACACACACAGACACACACACACACACACACAGACCATGTCGCGAAAACCACTTTTTTGGATTCAGGGGACCTCAAAACGTGAAGATCCATCAAAATCTCGACATCGAATTTTTGACATGAAACCAATACTTTCTTTCTATATATATATTACATATATACATAGGTAAGAGAAAGTAAAAAGAAAAGGCTATATTTTCAGCAATTTTTTATTAGTTAGCAAGGCAATATTTCCAAATATTTCGGAGACCTATTGGCCCTTCTTCAAATGATTAATAATTACTGATCTTAAAACATGGTCGCTCCGAGGCGTTTTGATTGTAAGGGCCGTATGTGATGAATGAGGTGAAATTCACTGAAGAAGGAGTGCCGATAGGTCTCCGAAATATTTGGAAATATTGCCTTGCTAACGAACAAAAAAAATTGCTGAAAATATAGCGTTTTCTTTCTCTTTAATAAACCAACTTCAGCAACACCACTTAAGGAGATGAAATGAAATTTATAAGCAGGGCTCGGGCCCTCGGGCTTGGTCTAGTGGCTAGAGTGCTGGCCTTCTAAACCAAGTGTCAGGGGTTCGGATCCCAGGCAGTCCGATGTTTTTATTTAAGCCATTTGGATACCAAATGGCTTAAATAAGAATGCCTGAGCCCCCAATAGATATACCGGTATAAGCTTTTAAAAAAAAACAATATTTAATAACGTTTATCGTAAAAGTCTTAAATGGCCTAAGTTGCCGAAACGACTGTGTGCATGTGTGTGTGTGTGTGTGTGTGTGTGTGTGTGAATGTGAATGAGAAAAAAGTGTGTTTTTTTTATAAAAAAAAAAAAAAAAAAAAGTAAAAATACTAATAAGACCTCAAATTATGCATTTAAAAAGGTCGAAATATGCATCAAAAATATTCTGTGTGTGTATGTGTTCAATTTTAAGCATGAAGGAATTGAGCTAGGAAGATGAAATTTTATATTTAAGTTAGGCACCGCCCTAGGGCGTGAAAATAAGCTTTTAAACAAAATCGGCCACAAACTACTAGTAATTTACTGAAGTTAATTTTTCAGTTTTTTCAATTTTCTCATAATTCGCTTCAACGATTTTGATTAAAATTCAAAAATCAATTATTTTTTAGATGATATTTAAAATGTATATTCTCATTTTGCTTTTGAAATCTTATGAAAACCACTTAACTCTTGTAGATAGAAGTCAGGGTATCAAAATATAAATAGATATTTTCCCATACTTATAAATTTCATTACATCTTCTAATATATCGACGGAAACTATATATAGTCTAGCCTACGTATGTCGACACAAAAAATCTGGTGTGACAAGCACAGTACAGTACCTTTGGTAAGAGAAAGTAGTGTGTTGTGCGACAGTCACACCAGATTTTTTAAAATATTTTATTTTGGAACTTTTCGGATTTTCGGCCATTTTTTTCGGCGAGATTTTTTCGTCGAGTTTGTTTTCGGCGAAAAAATTTTCAGTGAGTTTGATTTCGGCGAAATTTTGCTTAGGGCGGGAAAATTTTCGGCGAGTTTTTCTTTTTGGCAAGTTTTTTTCGCCGACTTTTTTTTGGCGAGAATTATTATACGAGAATTATTATATTACCCTGGCACTACATTTAAAATATATTTTCCAGAAATCAATTATAATAAAAATAAAAATCATCCAGGAATTTTTTTTTTTTGCGGACCATTTGGCGCCCCTTTGTGAGTCGGACCATTTGGCGCCCCTTTGTGAGTAGCGCCCGGGGCATCATGATCCCCCTTACCCCCCTCGCCACGCCACTGCTACCTGGTATGTTGAAAAGAAATTTCTATCAATTCTGACATTTTTAAAGAGTTTAATGAAATGTTTATTTTAATTATATATAATTTGATTTCTGAATAATAAACAATTTTATTTATTGTTTCAAATTTTCATAACTTTACCTACATTCACCACACGCTTTCCATTTAAAAATAATAAAAACTTAATATAGTCAAGGTTTTATTAGGCGAAGAGGAAAGAAAGTGAAAATTAGTAATAAAATTTTTGCGCCTCAGTCCTGGTTGAAATTTGTAAACTTTAAAATTAATCTAAAAAATGCCAACAAGATTTTGCCACGTTTAATCTTTTGAAGAATTTTTTTTTCTTAGATAGGCTATATGTAGTTTTATTATACATTATATATAGACTATATATATTCTAAAACTTGGCTAGACAGCAGAGGCGTACCGAGGCAGTTGGGGGCCTGGGGCGGCACTAGAAGAGGGGGCCTTTATACATTTTGTATCAGAGGTGTAAGCTTATATTGAATTTTTTTTTTTTTTTGGGGGGGGAGCTCATCTTCAAATATCCCGTTCCTCCATACACAAAAATATTTTTAAAATACCGTATATCCCTGAACCCCAAGGGGTCAGGGCCTCTCAAAGAGAAATTTTCATTAAATTTTGTTTTTTTTTTAACTTTGCCCATCAACCGTAGGTTAGCAGGTAAAGTTAATGTAATCGTAAAAAAATCGAAATTTTTCTGAAGCTGCCAAAATGCGTTTTGAGGTCCCCTGAATGCATTTAAGTAGTTTTTGGAATGATGTCTGTGTGTATGCAAGGGCAGATACAAGGGGGGGGGGTAAAGAGGGTAATTACCCCCCTGTGATTTAAAAAAAATACTTTTTTTTCGAAAAAAAAATGTATTTTTAATGTAAAATTTTAAAAATTAACACTTAAAAGCTTGTTTTGCATTTATATTCTGTCAAACAAGTACAGAATGCGCCTTTAAATTTCCGAAATTAAGAAAAAATAGTGTGCTGTGCGACTAGTCACACCAGATTACCCCCCCCCCGAGAAACACCTCTGGATCCACCCTTGTGTGTGTGTCTTACATAACCTATAATTTTTTTTATATATTCAGAAACTAGACTTCCTCTCGAGTAAAATGATATATAATATGTATAACATCGGACCATAAGGGGGGGCTCTAGGGGGGGGGGACAAATATTTTTTTCTTGAATAGTGGTTGGGCAAAGTTGTGCGCTCGGCTTAGTCCGACCATTTATTTTTATCTAAATTTTTCCGTTTTTACTTGAGCCCTGAGGGCCCCGGGGCCTCTCAAAGAGAAATTTTCATTAAATTTTTACAACGCTTTTATTAACTTGCTTTCCTGTTTTTTCCGACAAATCTGCAAATCGAAATTACGGCCAGTTCTAGTTAATCTAGAGCTTTGAAATTTTATACACATATGTAACTCCCGTGACAATGCAATATTTTATATGTCCCATCTTTGTAGGTCAATTAATTTCAAAATGGAGGCCGATCAAAAAAAGAAGGGGGGAAGTTTTATAATCAAAATTTCTCCTATTTATAATTAAGTTAGAGTTTTGAGCATTGCCAGAGGAGTTAAATAGACTTTACACGACAAAATGTGCTTTTCAGAATAATTAAAAATTCAAAAAATTCAAACTGGCGGCCAATTAATCACATTTCCATTGTTTGGTCCGACAAAGTTAGCGATCGAAATTACGACCAGTTCTACTTAACCTAGAGCTTTGAAATTTTATACACATATGTAACTCCCGTGACAATGCAATATTTTATATGTCCCATCTTTGTATGGCAATTAATTTCAAAATGGCGGCCGATCAAAAAAAAGAGGGGGTGGAATTTTTAATCAAAAATTTTTCTTCTTTTAAAATACAAATTGTCTTATTGTATCGTGTATATGTATCTCTTATATGTATACTAGCCGCAAGGTTCGCCGAAGGCGAACCTTGCACGCTAGCAGGGGCTTCGCCCCCTGGACCCCCAAGCTCGCCTACCGGCGAGCAAGTTTCTTACACGGCCATCGTTGAAACCCTGAAATTCCCGGAGCGTAAACCTTCTTAATTCGTGGCCAACCCTCAACATCGATGCCTCCTTTCTTCTTTAGCGCAAAAAACAAACTGATATCTCTATCCGTTTAAAAGTCATTATAAAATTAAAAAAAAACTCCAAAATGAGAATTAAGTGCTTTTAAAATTAGAATTTGAAGCTTCGTAAATAAGGCCAAGCCAATAAATGTAATGTATCAGACAAATTATAACTTTTTTGGAATTAATAAAAAAAAAAAAGTTGAGATTTAGGTAAATTGAAAAATCCTAAATTTCGTAAAAATGGGGGAAGGGAGGGTGGTTCGGTTAAAACCACAGGTTAAAACTAAAACCGGTTACACCAGATTTTTTGTTTAAGGATATTTTTTCTTTTTTATTTAATTTAAATCCTAAGGCCCGAGGTCACTAAATAACTTTACATCCCTTGAAAGATATTTATTCAAGAAACTTAAATCGAAAAAATCATGTTGATGTATTATTTAAATTATTATCTTTTATCGTTTAAAACATAGTTTCTCAAACTTATTTTGCTGACTGTCCCTTTTTTTAAATTTTTTTAATTTTTTTATTTTCACATATGTAAACGAAGATTTACTTCAATTACAGAAAGAGAGAGGAAAGATTGGCAATGTTTGAAAATTTTCACGGCAAGTGGGATCTGAATTGGGTGGGCAACTCTAGATTCGTAACCCGCAGTTGATCCGATTAGACATGAGCCTCCTATAGTTTTAGTAATCTTCAAAAGACATAAATTTATGACATAACTAATGAGAAAATTAAAGGAATTTTTTCGATTTTAAGGAGTTTAATTATATCAGGTTCTATTTGAGTAAAATACAACGAAAAGTCGCCGCGTTCAGTAACTTGAAGCTAATTTATCTTTTAAGTTATTAACATTTCTACAATACTATATAAATCCACGTGATAAAAATGAATGCAATACCTGTAATAACAAAAATTAGACGATATTAATTACAGGAGGGAGGGGCGTTATCGCCTATGTTGAGAGCCTATGGTTTAAAAGATGTTAAAGAAAATATAATAGTATTATTCTAAAATTTTATAAAATTTAAATTTCTTCAAAAAAAATATTAAATCTCACAAATAGATTATGTGTATTAAAATTATATAAACTCTAATAATATTAAATAAATTAGAGGTTTTAATTTGTTTTGGCGGGTGGGAGGATAGGGGTGGGGCCATGAATTTCGAAAATTCGCTTCTTAAATGACGCCTACGCAATAAAAGTAATCTACATGCCAAATTTCAACTTTATAGGTATTATAGTTTAGGCTGGGCGTTGTCATCACTTAGTAAGTCAGTCAGTCACAAGTCTCTTTATATATATAGAGATGGAGAAGAGAAGAAAAGTGTTGGGAAAAAAATGCATTTTTTACAAAAATGATGAATTGTGGTACTTAGTGACCGAATTTCAAAAAACAACCCAAAAATTAATTTTATGAGATGGGGGGGGGGGGGCCTTTAGCGTAGAAAGCATATTGATATCTCATTTCAGTTTAAAGTTAAAAAATCCGAATTTTTCACAAAAATAGAGATTTGGGGTACTTAGGGGCCGAATTTCAAAAAACCCCGAAATTATTTTTTAGGGGTTCATTTAGGGGGGCTTTTAGCGTAGAAAGCATATTGATATCTCATTTCAGTAAAAAAGTTCTAAAAATCCGAATTTTTTACAAAAATGGCGATTTGGGGTACTTTAGGGCCGAATTTCAAAAAACCCTGAAACAACGAATTTAGATATTCTTCTAAGGAAGGTTTTAGCGAAGAGAGCAAATTGATATCTCATCTCGTTTAAGAGTTATTAAAGAAATAGTAAAATCAAAATTTTACCCAAAAATGTCGATTTGGGGGTCTTAAAATCGGAATTTCGAAAATTCGCTTCTTAAATGACGCCTACGCAATAAAAGTAATCTACATGCCAAATTTCAACTTTATAGGTATTATAGTTTAGGCTGGGCGTTGTCATCACTTAGTAAGTCAGTCAATCAGTCAGTCAGTCACAAGTCTCTTTATATATATAGAGATAACTTATACGTATTATTATATTACAAAAACTAAAAAGAGTTAAATAAAATAATATAAAAAAAAATTTAAAAACAACGCTTTTATAAATGTACTAAAAAGAGAAAAATAATTATTTATAATTTCTTTAAAATTATATTAAAAATTAATATATGTTACTAAAACTAAAAGCGTTGGGCGCGTAAATTAACAATCTCTTGCAATTTCTATTACAGAGGGTCAACTAACCTTAATTCACCGATACATGAATCAAAAAAAAAAATAAAAAAAAAAAAATTAATTAATTAATCTAACTGGTAGGCCTACATTTGAGTCACTTTTCAAACTGTTTTGCCTAACTACCCGCCAAGTCTATGGTATTAAAATGTATTCATAAAACATATAATAGGCCTATTTATATAATTAAAATTTGCAAATCCCGCGCCCAACGCTTTTAGTTTTAGTAACATATATTAATTTTTAATATAATTTTAAAGAAATTATACATAATTAATTTTCTCTTTTAGTACATTTATAAAAGCGTTGTTTTTAAATTTTTTTTTTATATTTTTTTTTTTTTTTATCTAAATTTTTCCGTTTTTACTTGAGCCCTGAGGGCCCCGGGGCCTCTCAAAGAGAAATTTTCATTAAATTTATTTTTATAAATATTTGGGGGCCTATGCCGGCTCGGGGCCTGGGGCAGACCGCCCTCTCCGCTCCCCCCCCCTCGGTACGCCACTGCTAGACAGATCTGCCAAATAAAACGATATACAACAAGTGTATTTGTTAAAAAAAAAAACCTAGCTACTCCCTGTATGCGATTTGTATTTTTCTCAATCTATTTATGCTATAACCAAGGGCGGATCCAGAGGTGTTTCTCGGGGAGGGGGGGAGTAATCTGGTGTGACTGGTCGCACAGCACATAATTTTTTTTTTAATTTTGGTAATTTAAAGGCGCATTCTGTACTTGTTTGCCAGAATATAAATACACATCAAATTTTTAAGTATTAATTTTTAAAATTTTACATTAAAAAAAAATTTTTTTTCAAAAAAAAAAGTATTTTTTAAATTTCCCCCCCCCTGTATCGGCCCTTTGCTATAACTCATATTTTATTTTTTGCCCTATATTGATATTAACATTTTTTTAAATTTCTTATATCGCTGAAAATAAACTAGTAACATGATGAAGAGCTTGATACGCCATATCGTACATTCAAAAGGGCTGATAACTCTTTTGTTATATTTAAATTTATATACAGAGAAATTTTCCTTCTTAAACTCTTTATCTTACATCCAAGAGAAAACCTGGTAGCCTGAAGTTCACAAGGCCATTAAGTATTCAAAATTATTGTGAAACTTAAGAATTAAAATTAAAATGAAATCAGTTTTTTTTGAACTCATTATTATTTAGCGCATTCAGGCCTGGTCTCTCTTCCGTCCACACGCTTCTATTTCCAACAAAAACCACTGTAATTAACTGGAAACTCACAAATTAGTTAATATGTTTATATGCTCATTATTTAAAAATTTATAACGAATGCAAAATTTAGGGTTGAACACCTTCCACTATATTTAGAAAATGACTTAGTTTAGTAGGGATGCAAGATCAGAGAGGAAACAAACAGGTATAATTAGGTATAGGTGACGTCAGGTTTGTGAGGATTAATTTTTCCAGTTAGGAGAGGTGAGTGGGGACAGACGAACGGACAAAGGCGAAGTAAAGGTAAAGGCAAAAGCAAAGGCGAGAGATATTTTCTAAATGCAAATGCAGCCAGTGAAAAGCCACCAAGCCACTAGTCATCAGGTTGGCCGAGAAAAACCAGAATCCAAACCTGCCCGATGACGGCGGAATGCCACCGGTGTAGATACAGGATAGAAGGGAAGAGAAGATGAGGGAGAGAAAAAGAGAAAGAGAGATGAGCGCAACATAAACGTAAACGTAACACAACGAATAAACGAAATGCAATAACACCAGCAAGCGCTAAAAACTCAGGACCTGAGTCACCGGCCTTGGCCTCACAGCCCGACAACTCGCCAGCCGAGCGGCCCGATCACCGACCACCGACTACCATTATGAAAATTATGTCATAACTTTATATAAATACGTCTATAGCTTCGTATATAAAAAACTCAACAGCTGTTCATATCTTTCGATTATTTAGGTCACCTTTTTGAAAATAATACCTTCGGCAGTTACTATCTAGTTGGGAATTTGTTTAAAGATGCATTTTGCCTAGAGCTTTAAGTCTTATGACATTTGAATCCTTAGTTAAAGGCGATTCTATCATTAATATCAATTAATTGTACGGTACACACAAGCGTCGACTCTATGGGGCTCGAGGGGCTCGACCTTTTAACAGGTTAAAACAACAGCACGTGAAAATTTTACACTGGCCAGCGTCCAGTGCCGATCTAAATCCAATGGAAAACATGTGGGGTATAATTGTTAGACGTATTCAGGCCAACAATAAGCAATACCGTCCCATTAATGAATTATAGGGTGTAATTTTAGAAATGTTGAGCAAAATACAATATCAAATTACTTAATCCAATGAATGACAGATTATTTTGCTTAATTCAATCTAGTGGAAAGCAAGGGCGGATACAAGGGGGGGGGGGGTTAAAGAGGTTACCCCCCCCCTCCCCGAGATTTGAGAAATTTTTTTTTTTTTGGGAAAAAAATTGTATTTTTAATATACAATTTTAAAAACTGATACTTAACAATTTGATTTGTATATATATATTCTGATAAAAAACGACAGAATGCACCTTTAAATTACCGATAATAAGAAAAAATTGTGGACTGTGCGACCAGTCACACCAGATTGCCCACCCCCCAGAGAAACTCCTCTGGATCCGCCACTGGTGGAAAGTCAATCGATTACTAAATCAAATGGTCTTATAAGCATTTCCTACCTTATTTTGATTTTTTTGTTTGGTTCATTCAAATTAATTACACTGTGGGGCAAAATGAAACTTTTTTCCTGCCCCGAGATAATTCCTTCAGATTCTTGAGTAAAATGACCTCCTGAATCCAAATATGAACTCCATTTTCCCCGACCACGTACCGTTTTCGAAGGAGAGCCTCCTACTTATTTTCACCCCTTTAGGTTAATTATAGGGCCATGAATCAAATTTGGAGGGATGAAAAGGAATATTTTAGCCTTAACATTTCTTCAAAGAGCCTAGAGAAGTGAAAAGTTGAAAAACATTAACATTTGGATCCAAGGGGGGATGTGGGGGAGGATTTTGTCGCTTAAAAAGCAAAAAAATCATTAAAAATGATCGATTTTTCTGATTTTTTCACTGATTTTCTACATATTCAAGCTGACAGACCCACCTCACCCTTCCTTAAACTAAAAATAAATATATAGGATGAAACGGGTGAGGTGTGAGCGATTCCGAAGCCCTTACAAGAAGATGGAAGATTCACAGCTCCTCGCTGCACAGTTGGTCAAATTTACAAATATGTGGCAGCCAGGGGCGCCGGAACGAATTTGAATCAGGGGGGGGACAAAAGTTTTTTTTTTAGAAAATTAAAATAATTTAATATGTTCAAATAGTATAAAACAAAAACAAATCTACTATAAAGCTTTAAAAATTTTAAATAAATTCACAATTTTAATAAAATTAAAATTTTAAAAAATTTGCTAGTGATTTTATCAAAAATTTTTTTAGGCTATATTTATGTCTACTATTTGAAGGAAATAAATATTTTTAATTTTCTTCTTTTAATTCAATATAAAATGTTTTTAGAAATTAGAAATACAAAAATGAATTTCTTACTCTTTTAATTTTTTCTAATTTAAAAGATTTTATTTTTCAAAAGTAAAAATGTATCATTTTTAAAAATAAATGAAATAAAAGAAGACATATTTCCCCCCTCTGCCCCCTTCTATAGCATACCAGGGGGGCTATGTACCCTTGCCCCCCCCCCCCCCCAATTCCGGCGCATATGGCGGCAACTCAAGGTACAATTTAAACTAAATCTTACAGTATTTTGAGGTTAAACTGTGTGGTCCTCTTTTGTTTATTGGATTACAACCATTTTTTGTTGTAACAATTAGAGTTGTGGTGTGCCAAATAAACAATTGTAGGAGTGAGTAAAATGCTAAGATTTTGGCAATAAATAAAAATCAATTTTGGTGAGTTTTATAATCCGTATATTTAGGATGCATTAACAGCATTCCTTCATCAGAGGCTGAAAAATTTTAACAATATGAGTTTTAGAGAGACAAATGTTGAATTTGCAGTATGTGTATAAGAATATTCAACCGTAATGTCATTTGTGATATAAATTATTTCTTTTTAAAATAATAATATTAACAAAAATACCAGTACATCCTTGAAGATTCACTATCGTTAAAAGGTCAATCAGGACAAAATCTTCAAACACTTAATCCGTACCCCCTATGTCCATGAGCTTAGCTAGGGGGGAGGCCATGAGACTAGGGTTGGTCGAATCGATTTCGATTTTAATCGAAAATCGATTTTGAGCGTCGATTTTCGATTCAAATCGGAATCAATTCTGTGTTTTGAAAAAATCGAAAAAATCGATCTTTGACGGCCGATTTCCGATTTTCATGCGCGGCGGCCGGGTTGGCGCTTGTCGGCGGCGCCCTACCGAGAAAGCTGACTTGGACCGTGCAGGCCGGGGAGCCAATAGAGCTAAGGCAATACTTAAACCGACTTATAGACCGCAAGTCCAACTCAAACCCCTTGAGGTCACGGCAGTTACTCAAAGGAGACTACCCTCATGTTTGGCAGGCTGCCCTCAGAATGTTTTCTATTGTCGCTACTTCTGTACCTCGTGAGCGACTTTTCTCACATGCAGGAATTATTGCCTCTCATTTGCGGAACCGCATATCAGGTCCACATTAGACATGTTAGTCTTTTACTTTCTCTTACCTCTATATATGTTAATATATAGAGAGAAAAAGTATTGGATTCATGTCAAAAATTAGATGTCGAGATTTTGATGGATATACACGTTTTGAGGTCCCCTGAATCCAAGAAAGTGGTTTTCGCGACATGATCTGTCTGTCTGTGTTCAATTTTAAGCTTGAAGGAATTGAGCTTCGAGGTTGGAATTTTATATTTAAGTTAGAGACCCCCCTGGAGGGTGAAAATAAGCTGTTAATCAAAATCTGCCAAAAAGTACTAGTACTTTACTGAGGTAGTTTTTCAGGTTTTTTTTGATTTTCTTAAAAATAGCCCCAACGATTTTGATTAAAATTCAAAAATCAATTATTTTTTAGATGCTCTTTAAAATGTATATTCTCATTTTCTCATTTTGAAGTACACTTTACTCTTGAATTTCATAGGAAAGATAGGAGAATTGGTTGCAATGGTAACAATATTTCCCATTGTTTATAAATTTTAATCTTGAATTAAAATGTACCCTAAGCTTACTCTCGGAACCTAAATATATGTCGACACAAAAATCTGGTGTGACAAACACAGAACACAACTTTCGCTTACTGAAGATATGAGAAAGTTGTGCTGTGCCACGAGTCCCACCAGATTTTTAAAGAAATATACAAGCTGATGTTTGGGACTGAATAAATTGATTTGAGCATCACTAATGCAACGTTCTATTTTTCTCGTTCCACAAACCGCTTGAAACCTTTTTTATACTCACTCACATTCACACACATTCACACTGTCTTTTCGGCAACTCAGGCCATATAAGACATTTACTATATCTGTTATTAATTAAATATACATATATTGGGGGTCCAGGCTTTCTTATTTAAGCCATTTGGTATCCAAATTTATTTTCTTCCTGGCTGCATGTGACTATTGGTCATTATAGGTCTTCGGACCTTATGCACCCATTCCAAAAAAAAAAAAAAAATAAAAAATAAAATCATCGGACTGCCTAGGGTCCGAACCCGCGACTTTTGGTATACGAGGTTAGCACGCTAACCCCTACACCAAGCTTCGAGGGCAAGCAGATCCTTAAAACTTATGGGCATAGCGAAATATTTTTTTGTAAAAAAATCGAAAATCGATTTTTTAAGGCAAAATTCGATTTTTTTCAAAATCGATTATTTGGTTTTGATTTTAAAATCGAAGAATCGAAAACGATTCAGCCTCCAAATCTACCAGCCCTAATAAGGAAAATAATAAATAATTAATAATCTATGTATATTAGGGTGTCCCTTATTTTTGAATTTTTATTTTTTTTTTAGTTATACCCTCTAATTTTTTTACTTATAAAGGTATTATAAAACACTCTTAAATGAAATTTGACCCCATTTGGAGTTCATTTACCCGCCCCGACCGTCTTGGGCGGGATTTTGAAATTTTTTTTTGCGTATAGGGAGACCAAAAGGCATTTCTTCAACGTTGTGAGCAGGAGCAGAGAGTAGGCATTTTTATCCCGACTGTAAAAAAAAGGAAATATCAACAAAATTTATTACTTTTTAGTACTTTTAAGTAATTATTGGTATTTAATTTCTTGTTTTATTATTTTCTAATCAAATTATTTCAACAAAATTAAATAATTTCATATTAAAGATAGGAAGTCTCCGCGGGCGAGCGCCATTACTCTCTCACCTAACTGGGCATGTTTCAAGGGGGGTAGGGGGTAGTTAATGAACTTTGAATGATGTAAAATTTATTTTGCGAGTGTTTTTTAATAGAATCAACAAAATTATAAACTATCCGTGAAAAAAAAAATTTCGAAATTTTTTCACAGGGAGGTCGGGGGGCTAAATGAACTCTGATTGACGTAAAATTTGATTTGTGTGTATTTTTTAATATAATAAACAAAATGAGAACGTTTTACGCAAAGGTGCACACACTGCTGCCGAAACGGAGTTGAGTGGAGCTACGTCACGATACTGACTCTTGTAGCTAACCAATTTTGTTGGATCGGGACCTGACTCCGGCTGGCTGAGAAGCCAACATGGCCGACTTTTTCAATCAGCTGTTTGATCGGTTCCTTAATAAAGACATTTTTGGCAATATAAGGCTTTATTTAAGTAATAATAATACAAATAAATAATAATATTGAGATAACTTCTATTTTTTATTAAAAATTGCAGAAAATATATGTTAAGTCAAAACAAATAGATTCCAAATTTTTTTAAATTAATAAGATATTATTTTTTAAATAGTCAATTAAGAAATATTTTTACTTAAAATTTAGTAAAAATATTTCTTGATATAACGATAATTAGTTTTGTTAAGTTTATTTAGAAATAAATTGCTGGGAAGGAAAATAGTATCATTCAAATAAAAAACATTGTTTACTACTTCGACATACTTATATACCAAATAAAAGAAAAGTAAGATCACGTCACTCCAGTCAAGTTTTAAGGCCCTTACACGGTCAGTCAGATTGTCAGTCGAATCAGTCTGACTCTCAGTATTTTCTTCAGTCAAGGTTAACCATACACGTATCAGTCAGACTGCCAGTCACAATCAAGTTTTTTTTAATTCATTCGACTGTGTGAATCCACTAATTTTTCTTTTTAACTAAACTAATTTAGTCCCCTGCCAATAAGTAACAATAAAAAAAAAACAAAAATAAATTGAGTATTTCCTTAATTTTGTCATTAGCATACAAAAAAAAAAAAAAAAAAAAAAAAAAAAAAAAAAAAATCTCTAAATAAATAAAAAAATTTGGTTGAAAAATTGGTTTGCAAAGCAAATTTAATTATAGAAATTTCAGCTCCTAATGCTGTAGTTGATATATATATATTCTAAAATATAAACGTGCTTTAGTGAACTGACAAATCGAAAATTGAAAAAATTAGGATTTTTTTACTTCGTTTATAAACATTTAATCTAAAAAACTTTATTAAATAGTAATTATTCGTAGGTTTTAAAGACATCCAATCCTGTTAAAATTTTTTTTTAATTGAACTTGGGAATTAATAAAAAAATAAAATATATTTTTTAGATGTTGAATATATTCTTTTATTTCTGACGTGTACATGATGAAATAGGTAGGTTAATTAAATTTAAAAAATTAATTAAGACGTCAGATATTTAATCTCTATATATATAAAGAGACTTGTGACTGACTGACTGACTGACTGACTTACTAAGTGATGACAACGCCCAGCCTAAACTATAATACCTATAAAGTTGAAATTTGGCATGTAGATTACTTTTATTGCGTAGGCGTCATTTAAGAAGCGAATTTTCGAAATTCATGGCCCCACCCCTATCCTCCCACCCGCCAAAACAAATTAAAACCTCTAATTTATTTAATATTATTAGAGTTTATATAATTTTAATACACATAATCTATTTGTGAGATTTAATATTTTTTTTGAAGAAATTTAAATTTTATAAAATTTTAGAATAATACTATTATATTTTCTTTAACATCTTTTAAACCATAGGCTCTCAACATAGGCGATAACGCCCCTCCCTCCTGTAATTAATATCGTCTAATTTTTGTTATTACAGGTATTGCATTCATTTTTATCACGTGGATTTATATAGTATTGTAGAAATGTTAATAACTTAAAAGATAAATTAGCTTCAAGTTACTGAACGCGGCGACTTTTCGTTGTATTTTACTCAAATAGAACCTGATATAATTAAACTCCTTAAAATCGAAAAAATTCCTTTAATTTTCTCATTAGTTATGTCATAAATTTATGTCTTTTGAAGATTACTAAAACTATAGGAGGTTCATGGCTAATCGGATCAACTGCGGGTTACGAATCTAGAGTTGCCCACCCAATTCAGATCCCACTTGCCGTGAAAATTTTCAAACATTGCCAATCTTTCCTCTCTCTTTCTGTAATTGAAGTAAATCTTCGTTTACATATGTGAAAATAAAAAAATTAAAAAAATTTAAAAAAAGGGACAGTCAGCAAAATAAGTTTGAGAAACTATGTTTTAAACGATAAAAGATAATAATTTAAATAATACATCAACATGATTTTTTCGATTTAAGTTTCTTGAAGGGTGGGGGCGACGATTTGAAGGAAATGTGAAATCTTAGAGGGAAGAAGTCAGTCAAAAAAAAAATAAAGAAAATTTAATTATATAACAATTTTTATTATTTTTCGTTTGAGAGATTTAATTTTTTCATTATTATAATTAATTAGCTTTAATTTTTCATAAGTAGAGAGAGAACACAATGTTTTCCAATGGAAGAATTCTAGATTTGTGATCCCCTGATAAGGGGGGGGGGGTTCCCTACCCCTAATTTGACATAATTATAGCCTAAAACCATCCCCGGAAAATACTCTACTTATTAAAAAAATCTCCATGAGAATCGGTTTGGTAGTTTCGGAGTCTATGCGTTACAAACAGACAGACAGACAGACAGAATTTGTCTTTGATAAAATAGCAAAAGTATTAAAATAAAATATAGATATAGGTAATTAAAATTAAAAATTGAATAATTAAATCTCTCAATTATTATTTTATAATTCGTCATATATATTAAATTTCAGCTTTCCTATTTTTGTCATTTATATGAATAGAGAAGTAAAAAAATTAGAGGGTATAACTAAAAAAAAACATTGTGTGGTTTTATGAAACCACGATGCAAGTGAAACTTTTTTCGGATCTTAGGCGTTTAACTGAAGATTTTCAGAAAATTATTCAATGAAGGGTATTAACATCGCGTTTTTAATCTTAATTTAATAACTAGAAAATGGGAATGATAATGGAAAATCAAAAAACGCATGTTAAAAACTGAGAAAAATATTTATTTAGTATTTGAATCATTTTAAATTATTTTAAAAATTATATTTAATCAATTTAAAAATTCAATAATTAAATCTCACAATTATTTTTTATAATTCATCATATATAGTAAATTTCGACTTTGCTATTTTTGTCGTCACGGTTTGTGACGTCATAACTTGTGGCGTCACGGCCTTTGACGTCACTGCATGTAACGCGACATGCTGATAGAGAAACGAAAAAATTTGTGTCGATCAAAATAAAGTTTCACTTTAAAATAAAAATGGAAAAATAAGGGACACCCTAATGTACCATCTTTTGCAATAGTATTGAGAATGCCTATGAGTTAGGCAGCCAAACTTGCACACACAACAAAAGCTTCCTTGCCTCTGTAATGGCTTCCTTTTTCTAAGTAGACAATAGGCTGTACGACCTTTTATCACAAAAGAACCAACCGTAGGTAGGACAGGTAAAGTTAATGTAATCGTAAATAAAATAGAAATATTTCTGAATCTGCCAAAATGCGTTTTGAGGTCCCCTGAATCCATTTAAGTAGTTTTTGGAATGATGTCTGTGTGAGTCTGTGTGTATGTCTGTGGTAATTTTTTTCGTCAACGAAAACTCAAAAACTATTCATTCAATTGTTTTGAAATTTTGCACCCATAAACTAGGGGTAGAAGTAGGCCAAGAACTGAAAAGCTTTTGGTAAACATCGGACTATTAGGGGGCGCTCTAGCTTTTTTCATTCTTGAGATATTTTGTTGACGGACAGACAGACAGACCATGTTGCGCAAACCACTTTTTGGATTCAGGGGACCTCAAAACGTGAAGATCCATCAAAATCTCGACATTGGAATTTTGGCATGAATCCAATACTTTCTCTCTCTATATATATTACATATATACATAGGTAAGAGAATGTAAAAAACGTTTATTGAAAGTAATGTAGCCGATAAGACAAAATTTCAGTAGATTAATTAATTGAATTATTTCTAGAATAATTCCACCCCTGGAACTGATTACACGTTTTTTTCGGTACGTTTATGTGACCAACAACTAAATCTCATCTATAATTTAAAATGTCTGGCCTCTCGGGCCACTTCCATAAACGCCCACATTTGGTCCATAATGAGACGGTTGCTTCATTTTCATTGATACCAAGGATTTTTCCGGGAACCAACTCTGCATGTTCATTTAGAGTGGCAAATTAAAATTAGGAATAAACTATTCTCATTCAAATTTTAAAATATTCGTTACAATACAGTGATTGGCCCCCACAGTTATTGGCCCGGGGGCCAACAACTGTAAGGTGTCATTTTTTCTAACCAAGATTTTAATATGTCATTCCCAAAAGACATAAGCAATAGTAAAAACTGTCAACTTTCACTACAGTGTATTTACAGTGATTGACCCCCGGGCCAATCACTATATCTCATTATGATTTGGGTCACAGTTATTGGCCCCAGGCATTTAGGAATTAAAAATTTCCAGACGTTATTGTACCCTACCAAAATCTTTAAAAACTTCATAATTAAGTGTTTTATTAATTTCAAAATTAGAATAATCGGTCATTTGGGCTTATAAAGCTTATTATTTGGGCATAGTGTTCTTACCATTTCCTTTATTTTTCTCTTATAAAGATGACTTCTCACACAAAGTTTATTTTTTCAGCTAAAAGAGTTTTATAAAACTCAAAATGATGTTGCTATCAGAACAAGCATAAATTCCATGTTATTTACAAGTTTTTTTCAAAACTCATTTATCCATTATATTTCTTATTTTATAAGTTTAAAGCCGTAGGGGCCAATCACCGTATGGGGGTCACTGTAGCCTTTACCCTATGTATCGAAATAAAAATTCTTTCAATGTTTTAATTAGAAAATAACAACATAATTTTGTTTTTTAATTAAATTCGTAGCATATTTCAAACTCGTTTTAGATTATTTCTAAAAATGAGAAAGTTTCATTACATTTCGACTTTTTAAGTAATTAGCTGGCATACACGGAGAGGTAGAACCGTCGGTTTTGACCGTGCCGGTCCAAACGCACGGATTTATCTTTACGTTAGTGGGCGAGCACGCGCCAGTTTTGAACGCCACGGATCAATCTAACAGATTTGACCGCAGTCCAAACTCACGGTCCGATCTTTTCGTTAGTGGGCGAGCACGCGCCAGTTTTGACCGCCACGGATCAATCTAACAGATTTGACCGCGGTCCAAACTCACGATCCGATCTTTTCGTTAGTGGGCGAGCACGCGCCAGTTTTGACCGCCACGGATCAATCTAACAGATTTGACCGCGGTCCAAACTCACGGACTGATCTTTTCGTTAGTGAGCAAGCGACAGTTTTGACCGCCACGCATCAATCTAACAGATTGGACTGCGGTCCAAACTCACGATCCGATCTTTTCGTTAGTGGGCGAGCACGCGCCAGTTTTGACCGCCACGCATCAATCTAACAGATTGGACTGCGGTCTAAACTCACGGACTGATCTTTTCGTTAGTGAGCAAGCGACAGTTTTGACCGCCACGCATCAATCTAACAGATTGGACTGCGGTCCGAACTCACGGTCTGATCTTTTCGCTAGTGGACAAGCGACAGTTTTGACCGCCCCGGACCATCTCTTTAAGTCGCGATTTTTGGAGGGGGTAGGGGAGGACATGTTACTTCAAAATTTTTTTTACAAATTTATTTTTTTGACCATTTAAAGAAAATAAGTTATCCCTCCCCCTATTAATTAATTAAGCTATTAATATGTTCGAAAATATTTTAGTTAATCACCATTCACAAAAACAAATTTATTATTATTATGTAAGTTCATAATGGAATAATCAAAAATATTGTTATAAATAATGTATTAATTATTGCTCATCTCCTTGTAGTTGTTTGCACTGATGATGACTAGGCGTAATGCCAGTCGAAATATTTGCCAATTAAAGATGATGTGAGAGGGTCCATCAATTGCTGGTTTTTATTCTCCAGTTCTTTCCTTATTATTATTTTTTTTAAATATCATTTAAGGTCACGACATTTAAGGTCATGGCAAATTAGGATACAAATATTATATATCATTTTACTCGAGAGAAAGTCTAGTTTCTAAATATACAAAAAAATTATAGGTTATATAAGAAAAAAATATTGGCCCTACATTTAGAGCGCCCCTAAAGGTGCGATCACACCGGGACCTGACTTGTGTTTACTGACTGGAGTTCTAACCGAATCCGAATTGAGGGGGTCACACACTAAAACTTGACTGGAGTGACGTAATCTTACTTCTCTGGTATATAAGTATGTCGAAGGATAAACAATGCTTTTTACTTGAATGATACTATTTTCCTTCCCAGCAATTTATTTCTAAATAAACTTAATAAAACTAATTATCGTTATATCAAGAAATATTTTTACTAAATTTTAAGTAAAAATGTTTCTTAATTGACTATTTAAAAGATAATATCTTATTAATTTAAAAAAATTTGTAATCTATTTGTTTTGACTTAACATATTTTCCTGCAATTTTTAATAAAAAATAGAAGTTATCTCAAAATTATTATTTATTTGTATTATTATTACTTAAATAAAGCCCTATATTGCCAAAAATGTCTTTATTAAGGAACCGATCAAACAGCTGATTGAAAAAGTCGGCCATGTTGGCTTCCCAGCCAGCCGGAGTCAGGTCCCGATCCAACAAAATTGGTTAGCTACAAGAGTCAGTATCGTGACGTAGCTCCACTCAACTCCGTTTCGGCAGCAGTGTGTGCACCTCCATAGAAATACATAGGTTGGGTCTGCCACCGGACTCAACTCAAGTCTAGTCAGGTTCCGGTGTGATCGCACTTTAATGGTCCGATGTTTACCAAAAGCTTTTCAGTTCTTGACCTTTACCTCTAGTTTATGTGTGCAAAATACCACAGACACACAGACATCATTCCAAAAACTACTTAAATGGATTCAGGGGACCTTAAATCGCATTTTGGCAGCTTCAGAAAAATTTCGATTTTTTTTACAATGACATTAACTTTACCTGTCCAACCTTTGGTTAGTGGGAAAGTTCAAAATTACATATAAAGATAATTTATTTAAAAATCTGGTGTGACTGGCGCACAGCACACAACTTTCTCTTACCCTTCGGTAAGAGAAAGTTGTGCACCGTGCTGGTCACACCAGATTTTTTGTGTCGAGATATATTTAGTTTCCGATAGCACCTTAGTTTCAAACTTGCATTTTAAATGTTGACTGCTTCAAATAAACTATGGTTATTTTTCAAAATTTTAATCTCATATTTGGACATTTTATACACAATATAGATTCGTAAATAAATACAATATTTCATAAGAATTGGAAAAAAAAATTTTAAATGCCTAAAAAGTTCCAAAGGGGACCCCCCTTTTGAATCGAAATTAACATACAAATCCCTATAGGAAATTAACATTGTTCCTATGCGAAGATAAGGTGGAAAGGGAATTTAAAAAGAGTAGAGAGAGA
The DNA here is from genome assembly GCA_023213315.1 of Euborellia annulipes. Lineage (NCBI taxonomy): Eukaryota > Metazoa > Arthropoda > Insecta > Dermaptera > Anisolabididae > Euborellia > Euborellia annulipes. Next base: position 207,771 of record JAKCPI010023854.1, on the reverse strand, counting down.
CGATAATGTTTGCAAGTGAGAGAGAGACATATATGTTTTCTTTGAAACAATTAAAGACACAAATAAATTTAAAAAAAATGGGAATTTAAATAATAATTGATTTTTAATCTAATAAAAAGAAAAAGATTTAAATTCCGTTACCATGGCAACCATTTCTACTTTCCTATGAAGAACAAGAGTAAAGTGGTCTTCAGAAGATTTCAACGGCATAATGAGAATATACATTTTAAAGAGCATCTAAAAAATAGTTCATTTATGAATTTTAAAAAAAATCCTTGGAGGGAATTTTGAGAAAATCGAAAAAAACTGAAAAAGTACATCAGTAAAGTACTAGTACTTTTTGGCCGATTTTGTTCAAAAGCTTATTTTGAGATTCTTCAAAGGTACCTAAGTTAAATATAAAATTTCAATCCGCTAGCTCAACTCCTTCATGCTAAAAATCTGTCCACACACACAGACACACATACATACACACACACACACACACACACACACACACACACACACACACACACAGACCAATTTGCGGGACCCACTTTTTTTGGACTCACGGGACCTCAAAACATGTATATCCATCAAAATCTCGACATCGAATTTTTGACATGATCGCAATACTTTCTCTCTCTATATATATTAACATATATAGAGGTAAGAGAAAGTAAAAAAAGAGATAAAAAAAGGAAAAATTATATTAAATTTGGAATTCAATTTATTTTTATTTTAATTAAAGATTTTATTTAAAGGATAAGAAAGGATTAATTACTTTTTTTTTTTAAATAATTTTCTATTTCCATTTTTCTTTGAAATTCCAATGGCTTCTTGACTTGATCTGTCTAGTCGGCAGGCAAAACTTTCGTCAAGACGAAAGTCCACGGATTTGGTCAAATCCGCGGTTAAAACTGCCGCGGTCCAAAGATTTTGCCCATACACGTACGGTTTGGCCCGTGGCGGGCCAACTATACGGGTTTATCTGCGGGTTTTTCCTTTACGTTTGTGAGTGATGACGGTTTTAACCGTGGCGGTTTTAGCCAGCCCGGCAGACCGGTCCAACCCGACAGATCAAATTCTCCGTTTTTTTAAGCGAAATTGATAATGACGATTTTAACCGTGGCGGATCGACCCGACAGATTGGACCGCCCCGGTCCAACCCGACAGATCAAACTCTCCACTTTTTTAAGTCAAATTGATAACGAAAGTTTTAACCGTGGCTCATCGACCCGACAGATTGGACCGCCCCGGTCAAAACCGACAGTTCTACCTCTCCGTGTATGTCCAGCTATTTAGTGGCATCGTTTGGTAGGCTTTAATTAATTAAAATTAGATGGAGTAAACCACCCTTTATACCGATGATCTCATTTAAGTAAGATATTAGATATTCATACAATATTGGTTGTAGAAACCTCATTTCTATTTTAGAGGGCGAAAAAGATCATTTATAATGGGTTATGATTTTACAAATGTGGCTTCCTCTAGCTCAGTGGTTCCCAACCGGTGTGCCCCGGCACCCAAGGGTGCCGCGAGATATTGGAATAATTAAAAAAAAAAATTATTAATAAACAAATAGTTTATAATAGAAGTTAAAATTTTGCTGGGATCGTTGAGGTTATGGATAAGGAGAAAATATACACCAGCAGGTTGCTTTCCACAATTAAAATAATTTATTTTGCAAATATTTCGGAATGCCTACGCAATCTATCTTCAATGCATCCAATTACACAAATGTGGAGCGTGTGTTAATGATAACATTTTTTTGTATGAGAAGACATTCAACAATCAGGGTGGATTTTTTTCATGTGCAGGCCACTGAGGGAAAAACTATACATGTAAGTATTTTATACAGCTGGTTAAAATCCCTTTTTTGCAAAAAAAAGAAGTAAAACTTGCTTGCGCCAAACCGGTCACTGTGAAAAACTGTTTTTTGCAAAAAAAGGGATTTAACCAGCTGTATAAAATACTTACATGTATAGTTTTTCCCTCAGTGGCTTGCACATGAAAAAATCCACCCTGATTGTTGAATGTCTTCTCATACAAAAAATCTGGTGTGACTGTCGCACAGCACACAACTTTCTCTTACCTTCGGTAATCGAAAGTTGTGTTCTGTGCTTGTCACACCAGATTTTTCGTGTCGTCATATATTTAGTTTCCGCCAATATATTAGAATTTAAGATGTCAAATTTATAAACATGGGAAAATATTTATATTTTGTTACCATGGCAACCATTTCTCCTATCTTTCCTATGAAGCACAAGAGTAAAGTGTGCTTCAAACAATTTTGAGGGCAAAACGAGAATATACATTTGAAAGCATCTAAAAAATAATTGATTTATGAATTTTAATCAAAATCCTTAGAGCGAATTTTGAGAAAATCGAAAAAAATTGTCTTTGGCCGATTTTGATTAAAATCTTATTTTTCCGGTCCCGGGGGTGTTTAACTTATATATAAAATTTCAACCTCATAGTTCAATTCCTTCATGCTTAAAAGTGAACACAGACACACACACAGACAGACCATGTCGCGAAAACCACTTTTTTGGAATCAGGGGACCTCAAAACGTGATGATCCATCAAAATCTCGACATCGAATTTTTGACATGAATCCAATACTTTCTCTTTCTATATATATTAACATATAGATAGGTAAGAGAAAGTAAAAATTGTATCATTAACCCTGGTAGGAATACACAATTGGGCCTCGGACCAGGCTTGGACCAATCGTGCCGAGCATTGGGTTTGGGGCAAGCCTTGGCTAACCATTGGGCGAGGCTTGGTTCAAACCTTGGAATGATAACAATGTAATCAAAAAAACCAAGGTTGGTCCAAGCCTTGGAAAACAAAAAATGGATGCTCGATCCAAGCCTCGAGGAAAAAAAAGTTGTTTCTCGAGAGATTTGAACTCGAGCTTTTTGGTTTTGTTCTTCATTTGTCAATGCCTTTACGCTCTCGTACACAGTTGTTTTATTGATATGACTCTTTTTTAAGCCATTTGATTTACCTTTTATTTTAGCTAAATAAACTTTATCAAACAATCACCAGATTTAAAATATATATTACTGTTTTTTCAAATAATAGTACTTGATTTAATTTAATTTTTTTTTTTTTTTTAATTATATGTTGGGTCAATTAACCATTGGGCCAAGCCTCGGACCAGGCTTGGCCCAATGGTCACTACCCAAGGCTCGGTTTAATAATATAATACCATTGGGCCAAGTCTGGTCCGAGGCTTGGCCCAATGGTCACTATTCAAGGCTTGGCAAATGACAACTGGCCCAAGGTCCGGCCAATTGTCAGCATTGGCAATTTCTACCATGGTAACACACGCTCCACATTTGTGTAATTTGATGCACTGAGGATGGATTGAGTAGGCATTCCGAAATATTTGCAAAATAAATTATTTTAATTGTGGAAAGCGACCGCTGGTGTATATTTTCTCCATATCCATAACCTCAAATAATTTATAAGTTTTCAAATTCAAATGTACCGTAGTGTCGAAAATTTAATATATCTCGACACAAAAAATCTGGTGTGACAAGCACAGAACACAACTTTCGATTTCCGAAGATAAGAGAAAGTTGTGGGCTGTGCTACCAGTAGTCACACCAGATTTTTTTTATTCAAGTAAGGGTGCCGCTGGTGCTTAATAGTGCCTAATGTTAGTCCCAAGAGTGCCGTGGGCTTCAAAAGGTTGGGAACCACTGCTCTAGATATTAAAATGAGAAAAAAAATCCGATCTGAAATATTTATTTAAAGTGGATTAAATTTTTTCTTGTTTTTTGGCAACAAGGCAAAGAAAGACAAAAACACTCTCCAACGGAGAAGATCAACAATCACCATATTTGTTGAGTTTAAGCTAGGCCAAACGCGGCGAAAGCTCGGAGTAGTGACCCCGAGCAATCAGCGTGTGGAATGCCCCCCGGTTGCCATCGGTACAATGTATAAAATCTCTATATAATAAAGAAATAACCCCTAATGGCCTCTGTAGCCGAAAAGGGTTTTTTTTAATAAAAAAAAAATCTTTTGTATTTGAAGACAAAAGGAAAGGTTTCTTCTAGAGAGTTTTCGTAACTTTTGGGGTCGAACAACTTTATTTAAAAAGGAGGTAAAAGGAACAAAGTATTTGTTTTATTTATTTCAATTTGTATAATATATTTAAAATTATCTTCTGTCCCCAACTTCTGACGCCTATTAAAAATAAAATATAAGTATAGACTATATCAGACTATTTATCAATTTACATTAATTCAAAAAAATAAATAAATATACTGTATCTATAATAATTTACTTTATTCTTTTACCATTTCCTTCCAAAGCCTTGTGGGGGATAAAATGCCCCCCTCCCCCCAAATGACGCCCCTGAAAACAAAACGGAATCTAGAGGAAGTAACATTTGTAAAATCATAACCCATTATAAATGATCTTTTTCGCCCTCTAAAATAGAAATGAGGTTTCTACAACCAATATTGTATGAATATCTAATATCTTACTTAAATGAGATCATCGGTATAAAAGGTGGTTTCCTCCATCTAATTTTAATTAATTAAAACCTACCAAACGATGCTACTAAATTACTTCAAAAGTCGAAATGTAATGAAACTTTCTCATTTTTAGAAATAATCTAAAACGAGTTTGAAATATGCTACGAATTTAATTAAAAAACAAAATTATGATGTTTTTTTCTTATTAAAACATTGAAAAAATTTTTATTTCGATACATATTTAAAATAAAATATTTCTATTTTATATTAAAATAAAGGGTCGGACTAAGCCGAGTGCACAACTTTGCCTCCCCCCCCCCCCAATATTCAAAGAAATAACGCAACGCGTTTGTTTATTTGTTTTGATTTTGCTCTGTTGCTATGCACAATTTTCGAATTTAAATGATTTTTTAACATATTTATGACAAATTATTTGTACAAATTGGTACAAATATTATATATCATTTTACTCGGGAGAAAGTCTAGTTTCTGAATATATAAAAAAAAATTATAGGTTATGTAAGAAAAAAATATTGCTCCCCCCCTCTAGAGAGCCCCCTAATAGTCCGATGTTTACCAAAAGCTTTTCAGTTCTTGGCCTCTACCCCTAGTTTATGGGTGCGAAATTTCAAAACAATTGAACAAATAGTTTTTGAGTTTTCGTTGACGAAAAAAATTACCACAGACACACACACACACACACACACACACAGACATCATTCCAAAAACTACTTAAATGGATTCAGGGGACCTCAAAACGCATTTTGGCAGATTCAGAAATATTTCTATTTTATTTACGATTACATTAACTTTACCTGTCCTACCTACGGTTGGTTTTTTTGTGATAAAAGGTCGTACAGCCTATCGTCTACTTAGAAAAAGGAAGCCCTTACAGAGGCAAAATCTAACTAATTTTATTATTTAATAGCCGAAAATAAAAAAGTTTTTTTATTCTTTGATAATAAAAAGAAGATTTCTTATAGTCTGGATTCTGGCTCCAGTTAGCAGATTGTTAAGTTTTCAGGCGATTTTATTTTATATTCGCAAAAGAAAAAAATTTACAATGCTCTTCTTTTTCTTTCTCTATTCGTTAAGATTGTTGTTGCTTTTGTTGTGTATGCAAGTTTGGCTGCCTAACTCATAGGCATTCTCAATACTATTGCAATAGATGGTATATATTAATTGCATACCCCCCCCCCCCCCAAAGGCCAGAGGTGTTTCTCGGGGGGAGGGGGGTAATTTGGTGTGACTGGTCACACAACACACTTTTTTTCTTAATTTCAGTAATTTAAAGGACCATTTTGTACTTGTTTGCTAGAATATAAATACAAATCAAATTTTTAAGTATTAATTTTTAAAATTTTACATTAAAAGTAATTTTTTTTTTCGAAAAAAAAGTATTTTTTTAGATCTCGGGGGGGGGGGGAATTACCCCTTTTACTCCCCTGTATCCGCCCTTGACCTCCCTCATCAGGTCTTAAAGAGTGGTTGCCCCCTAACAAGATGTCTGACTACGCCCATGGGTAGGGATGCAGAAAGCCTAGGATGATATAAAAAAGTCGTTTACTTCTTCTGATATTCAACAATTCGTATTTTATTTTTTCAAATTTAATAATTTTTTTTTATTGAAATATGATTTAGTCTATCTATTAATATATCCTAACTGTATCTTTACTTCTTCAGATGGAACATAGAAAAATTTTCTTTTTGATTAACAATTAAAAAATTTATTATACCTTCAATAAAAGCTTGAGCATCAGCTAGCAAAAACTCGGTTCGCTGGTTAGTTATTTATTTATAAAAATATTAAATTTTATTCAAATTTTTTATCAATATATACAGTAGGATGTAATAATTTTTACATAGAATTAATTAAAAGTTCAACAATAAAAATCTAACTAATTTTATTATTTAATAGCCGAAAATAAAAAAGTTTTTTTATTCTTTGATAATAAAAAGAAGATTTCTTATAGTCTGGATTCTGGCTCCAGTTAGCAGATTGTTAAGTTTTCAGGCGATTTTATTTTATATTCGCAAAAGAAAAAAATTTACAATGCTCTTCTTTTTCTTTCTCTATTCGTTAAGATTCCTTTAACTCAAACCCGCGGCCTTTGAGGCAATTTTTTGTAGACCTCAGTTTATTTGGAATGAGTTCCAAAATGAAATTTAAACAGGAAATCTTTTATTGTCTGGTTGAACTCTGGCAGTGCGGCTAAAATAGGATTATTTCATAATGTTGTAGGAGAAGAAACTATACAATTACTTATATATTAAGTTCATTCATTATATATTTTTCTAAAAAAAAAAATCTAGTATTTAATTATTTACCAAACAATTATAATAAATAAAGCAGGAACAATAACATTATAAATGGTCATCTCCAATTAAAGAACCTGGCTGACCTAATTAATTTCGAGGCATTATTTTTATCGGTTTTTATCGGAGCCCTGAGGGCCCCGGGCCCTCTCAAAGAGAAATTTTCATTATTTTTTTCGGTTTTTATCGGAGCCCTGAGGGCCCCGGGCCCTCTCAAAGAGAAATTTTCATTATTTTTTTCGGTTTTTATCGGAGCCCTGAGGGCCCCGGGCCCTCTCAAAGAGAAATTTTCATTATTTTTTTCGGTTTTTATCGGAGCCCTGAGAGCCCCGGGCCCTCTCAAAGAGAAATTTTCATTATTTTTTTCGGTTTTTATCGGAGCCCTGAGGGCCCCGGGCCCTCTCAAAGAGAAATTTTCATTATTTTTTTCGGTTTTTATCGGAGCCCTGAGGGCCCCGGGCCCTCTCAAAGAGAAATTTTCATTATTTTTTTTCGGTTTTTATCGGAGCCCTGAGGGCCCCGGGCCCTCTCAAAGAGAAATTTTCATTATTTTTTTCGGTTTTTATCGGAGCCCTGAGGGCCCCGGGCCCTCTCAAAGAGAAATTTTCATTATTTTTTTCGGTTTTTATCGGAGCCCTGAGAGCCCCGGGCCCTCTCAAAGAGAAATTTTCATTATTTTTTTCGGTTTTTATCGGAGCCCTGAGAGCCCCGGGCCCTCTCAAAGAGAAATTTTCATTATTTTTTTCGGTTTTTATCGGAGCCCTGAGGGCCCCGGGCCCTCTCAAAGAGAAATTTTCATTATTTTTTTCGGTTTTTATCGGAGCCCTGAGAGCCCCGGGCCCTCTCAAAGAGAAATTTTCATTATTTTTTTCGGTTTTTATCGGAGCCCTGAGGGCCCCGGGCCCTCTCAAAGAGAAATTTTCATTATTTTTTTCGGTTTTTATCGGAGCCCTGAGAGCCCCGGGCCCTCTCAAAGAGAAATTTTCATTATTTTTTTCGGTTTTTATCGGAGCCCTGAGGGCCCCGGGCCCTCTCAAAGAGAAATTTTCATTATTTTTTTCGGTTTTTATCGGAGCCCTGAGGGCCCCGGGCCCTCTCAAAGAGAAATTTTCATTATTTTTTTCGGTTTTTATCGGAGCCCTGAGGGCCCCGGGCCCTCTCAAAGAGAAATTTTCATTATTTTTTTCGGTTTTTATCGGAGCCCTGAGGGCCCCGGGCCCTCTCAAAGAGAAATTTTCATTATTTTTTTCGGTTTTTATCGGAGCCCTGAGGGCCCCGGGCCCTCTCAAAGAGAAATTTTCATTATTTTTTTCGGTTTTTATCGGAGCCCTGAGAGCCCCGGGCCCTCTCAAAGAGAAATTTTCATTATTTTTTTCGGTTTTTATCGGAGCCCTGAGGGCCCCGGGCCCTCTCAAAGAGAAATTTTCATTATTTTTTTCGGTTTTTATCGGAGCCCTGAGAGCCCCGGGCCCTCTCAAAGAGAAATTTTCATTATTTTTTTCGGTTTTTATCGGAGCCCTGAGGGCCCCGGGCTCTCTCAAAGAGAAATTTTCATTATTTTTTTCGGTTTTTATCGGAGCCCTGAGAGCCCCGGGCCCTCTCAAAGAGAAATTTTCATTATTTTTTTCGGTTTTTATCGGAGCCCTGAGAGCCCCGGGCCCTCTCAAAGAGAAATTTTCATTATTTTTTTCGGTTTTTATCGGAGCCCTGAGGGCCCCGGGCCCTCTCAAAGAGAAATTTTCATTATTTTTTTCGGTTTTTATCGGAGCCCTGAGGGCCCCGGGCTCTCTCAAAGAGAAATTTTCATTAAATTTTTTTCCGTTTTTACTAGAGCCCTGAGGGCCCCGGGCCCTCTCAAAGAGAAATTTTCATTATTTTTTTTTTATCTAAATTTTTCCGTTTTTATCGGAGCAACAGTTTTTTAGCCCGGCCCGGCCCGAGCCCCCCAAGGTCCGGGGCCTCCCAACATATATATAGATATAGAAGTATTATTATTATTATTATTATTTATTTAGATTATACATACAGTACAAGATGAGAGGAGAGAGAAAAAAAGGAAAAAATTACAAAAACTATTGTTAAGAAGGCATATTTATCAGTTGGCAATGGGGCACCTCCCAAAATCCAATTATTCGTTCAGTACGAAGGCTCTGGTCTTCATAGCACCATCCATGAAGAAGAAGATATAGAAGTAAGAGAAAGTAAAAAATTGTAATTATAAAGCCTCTATATACATTATTTATTTATTAAATTCATTTAAAATAGTAGAATTCAAGTTGTAATATAATTTTAAAAGAAAACAATCAATTTTTTTAGACAATCGATGGAAAGAATATGATAAAATCACATTCCCTGGGCTATATATCTTAGAGGCCGTAGGGCGCCTATGCCGGTTTCGAGGGGCGCCAAGGGCTCGATGCGCCTGGGGCGGGGGGGGGGGGGGCGCAAGCCCCCTCGCCCCCACCGTTACGCTACTGTTTTTATAACAAGTTTTGCTGTTTACCCAGATAACACACTTCGTCTTATGTACCTACCGCTTAGTTCGTTTACGGCCAAGACGTACCTGGACCTAAATGGTAAGTAAAGCGGGCCAACATGGCGGATACGTCCAATCATGTATGTACATAAGATGTCCCGCCCCGACCTATTCCAGACATATACTTAGAATTTTTTTCAAAAAAATATTTTTGTATTTTCAAAGTATTTTTTTCAGTTCCTCATACGGCTTAAAGATAGAATATTTTTAAAAAATGTTAATTTTTTTTTTCAAATTATTTATTTCTGTTTTTCAAGGGTTTTGGAAATTATTAAAAATATATTTAAAAAATACACAAGTGTAGGTCGCATACCGGACCTATTCTGGATGTAAACTTAGAATTTTTTTTCAAAAAAAATTTTTTTTATCAATTTTATTTACCAAAACAAATGTGAAGTTATGATCCATTAATATGTTGGAATGCTAATCCTAATAAAATAAAATTTATCAAATTTTTAAATTTTTGTATAAATATTTTGTTTAATTTTTTTTATGAACATTGAACAAATAATTGTTTTTTTAGGATTCCTATATAAAAAGGTAAGTTTGGTTTTATTTTTTATTATTTATATTATTTATTATAAAAATAAAATCTTTAAAGACAATGTGGAGAAAGCCCGTAATAGAGATAGAAGATAAAATAAAATTAGGACCGAAAACAAGTTTGTCTTTTTATTTCATCTTCCAATATCATTCAATTTTTCTGGGTATTGGAACATTTATTTGCATATACTTGTTTGATTGACTAATCTGCAGAAAAGGGGCTTAGCGCGTGGTTGAAATCTTTCCCCAATATTTGGCCCTGTATTTGGGAAAGAAATTATAATTTATAATTGCATGTTTATAAAAGAGCTCGTTTGATATACCAAGAAGAAATGCAATCTTGTCACAATTTATATGATGATTGTAATAACATATTAGAAAATCGCCTAATTAAAATGTTATTAAAATTTAGACGAATGGAATGCGGACAGTGCTTAGAATTGACAAAAAGATGGCTGGAATGGAAAAAAAAATAAAATATAAAACAAATGGAAAAACCCAGCGTCATTGTATTCAAAAATGGCAATGCCCTTTGTAAAGGGATAGACCTACCTGCCTGCTAAAACTGGCCCCTTCCTAGCTTTAGTTTGCATTCAGCTTTTGACCTGAGAAGATGTATTTTACTTTTTTCAATTTGTGTTCCAACGAAATTCATGAGTTGACAAATTTTTTTTTTTTTTTTATAAACTTTTTTGTCAAAAAAATATCTAAATAATTGTTTCATAATAATTTTATAATTTTTTTTTTTTTAGATCAATTAATGTCTTTTGTAAGCGTTTACAGAAGTATGTTTGCTGAAATGAACAATCGCCTTGAGAAAATAGAAATGTCTTTTCTATCAACCGGAAGAAATATGGAAGAAAATAACGATTATAAAAATTTAATCAGTATTTTTCCAAATGTATGTTTATCTTTGTTTAAAAAAAGTCCTAGACCATTTTATAAATCTAGCAATATTATGTACCGGTATATTTTATTTATTTTATAATGTTATCTTTTTGTATAATTATTATTTATTAACAGTAATAAGCAGATGGCAGCCAGGAAAGAAATCAGACAAAAATCTAATCAATCTTTATCTAATTTTATTTCGATTACCGACGTTTCGGACGCAAATTGCGCACTTCCTCAGGTCAGCAAGAAACAATGAATCGTAGACCCATGAATTGTGTTTTTATATTGTTAAAAAAAAAATACGCCCATCTATTTTATATTAACTGTCTATTGTCCTGAGGAAGGGCGCGATTTGCGTCCGAAACGTCGGCAATCGAAATAAAATTAGATAAAGATTGATTAAATTTTTGTCTGATTTCTTTCCTGGCTGCCATTCTACTCACATCTGCTAATAGTTCAGCCATCATCTCAATATTATTATTTATTAATTTTAAATCCTTATTCCTCAAATAAAAAAAAAAGTTGTTATACAAAATGTGTTTTTTCTTTTTCTTTTGTGGTTGGGAGTTTTTGTTTCAAAGTTTTCCCATATAAAAACAATAATAAAAAAAAAAATTAAAATAATTAAAACTATTTATAATTTAAGTTTTTACTGTGTTAATCCCTCTTCATGATAATGTCCTATGCCAAATGGAGTCTTAATTTTTTTTAACATAACGCAAAAATAAGATGAAAATAAATAAGAATCTGCAGGACCAAATATGGATGTAGAATATATTAAAAACATATTCCTGGGTCGCGCACGGGACCAAAAAGATTCGTCCTGGCAGTAGGCTACGCACAAAAGTACTGTTCGGGTCGCACGGGGCCATAGACAGGATCTAAACGGGACACCTTATGTAGGGATGAAATGTTGGAAGATGTCCATAAAATGTACCTACATCGTAGGTCCTGCGACCCAAAATGTATCTGCATAAGACGCACGACAGGTCGGGACATAGGATGTACATACATAAGACGAATGTGTGCTATCTGGGTATATGCACCTTCAAGTGTTCAAGTCAGCAAGATTTGTACCGCCTTCTACCAGATTTTTCAAATAAACCCTTATATCTTTCCTTTAATCTAATCTTTTTAATCAACAATAAACTAAACCAAGGAGGATATAAAAAAAATTATAGCCTGTGGTGCTATAGATATAGTATTTATCTTAAATCATAAAAGGACTAAATAATTTAGGATTTATTTTCGGGTCTATATTAATTTTTTTTAGCCTTATTTCAGGGGGGTTAGGAATATATATACTAAATTCAAATGTTTCATTTTTTATGGAGTGACTTGTTATAACTTTAAATTCCGTATTTACACCAATTTTCTTTTTTGGAACGGAAACCTCCATTGCTGCATCAAGATTTTCATAGAACCATTCAACGGCCTGATCTACATCTGTTCTCTCAGCTATCCGGTTCCAATTACTCTCTCTAAGTAGGTTAAAAAAAAGATCGTAATCACCCCTCCTAAAATCATAAGAGTCAGAACGAATTAAATCATTGGAATGCTTTGTTCTTAGTTTTTTATTTAAGCAATTAAATATTTATTAATTCATATATCCAAAAAATAAGGGTGTGCGCCGGGAGTCGAACCACGGATCCTCCGATTTGTACTCAGAGTGCCTCGGATATATGAATTAATAAATATTTAAATGTATAAATTTCGCGGCTCATATACGCGATATATATAATATCTTAAATATTATATATAATTTCTTATTTATTTTTATTTAAGCTTTATAATTAGTGGGGGATGGTATTCATCAATCTTCGACAGCGGAAAGTCAGATCTAGTTACTTCCAGTTCATAATTCGATAACACCAGATCTAAAGTCCTTTCCATTTTATTAGGAACATTATTCAAAAGAGAAAAATTATTATAGGATAAGAAATGAATCAATTTTTTTATCTTAATGTCATTACACCGGTTCATATCTATATTCTTGCCATTTATTAATAGATTAAAATCTCCGACGATGATAATAATGTCATTCTCTCCGAATGAGAATGCATCAATTTAATCATATAACCCATCATCTAAACAAAAATCAGAATTAGGAGAAAAATACTAGCAACAAATAAAAAGTTTGTTTTGATTTTGCAATTCAGTTCTTATCCACATGCAGCCAGGGATCTCTAACTCAAAGACTCTCTCGGACGCAAAAATGTGTTTTTAACAGCAATAAGAACCCCTCCTCCCCACTGTTTTATTTTTCTGTCTCTGTCCATTCTATGAACATCATAATCGTCCGGGAAAATCTCCGAGGAGAGAAAATTACAGTTTCGCCATGTCTCCGTCAAACACACAAAATCAAATTTGTTAGAAGTTACATTTATATAAAATTCAGTTGTTTTAGTTCTTAGACCCCCTCACGTTCTGATAGTAGGCTACATTTTGAGCACCTCACCGGAATCTATTTTTCTTGGTGGCTATATTGCCTCGGAGGGAGGAAAACCAGAAGCACTTCTCTCTTGTGGGGAATCGTTCTTCATATCAGAGAACAAACGACCCAAAAAGTGTTTTATGATTACACCTGCCGGCCAGGCCCTCTGATTGACCTTATCAAAGGAATCGGCATCGATCGAAACGTGATATGAAGCATAAGTGTTGAATTTAGTTTTCAGTGAAGTACATTTGGCGGATTTTATGCCAATTTCGGTTTTTAAATACGTTTCCAACTCCTCACAAGTCGAGTTAGGAACCAATCTGGATACGAAGACCGCCTTTCTGGGTGTCCTCTCGGCCGCTCTTAAAGTTGTAGAAGATTTCACTCCAATTAATGCTGGAGGCTTTTTGGTGGATCGGCGCCTATTGGCAACCCTGATGAACGAATCAGTACTTCGGTCGACAGCCGCAGAGATTCCCTGTTCAAGTTCAGGTTCAGAGTTCTGTTCGCGACTGCTCCCATCAGTCGGAGCAAGTTGTTGATTGCTTGATGTTGCAGAGACGTCCTCAAATGTCCTAATACTGGGCTGAGGACGGTTGTTGAGTTGTTCATTAACCAATCGTCTCTTTCTTGAAGGATCAACGGAAACATCAGATGTACGAGCCAACCTCTCATTAAGTTTAATCAACTTATGCCTAATCAGATTGTTTTCGGTCTTCAAATCCTTAACCTCTTCTACTAAGGATTGTAACACTTGCCGAATATAAGAGAGTTCATCATTATTAGAAATCCGAGTGTCATTTCAAGATTCACAATGTCATGAGCATTTTGTAGTTCGATTTTCAAGCAATCTGTAAATGTAAATTGGATTTTTGAATCCAAATTACTTATTATTTTCATTTTAGGGCTCATATTATCATTTTCTTATTTAACTATTAAGACATCTATCATGGACTTTACGTTTGCATGGACCGTCACAGATGATGCGGGTGTCAAAGTTAAAAAATTTCTTTGTGCACAAAAAACAATTCATTTTCACTCAAATAAAAAGATTTGAAATAAATATTATTTAAAAAATTTTGTTAAACTACTTAATATTATTTTAAACCTGTATAAGGATATATCCTCAAATAAAAAAATATAATAAAAAAAAACTTTTTAAAAAAATGCTTTTATTTAAATTGAACTAAAAAGAGAGAAATAATTTAATTTAATTGTTCTTGTTAAAATTGTTAAATATTTATGACTTAAAATAAAAGCGTGGGGCACACATTGATATCTTAAGAAATTGTATCTATTTAGTGCTTCGGAATCACTTAGAAGCGCCCCACGCTTTTATTTTAAGTCATAAATATTTAACAATTTTAACAAGAACAATTAAATTATTTTTCTCTTTTTAGTTCAATTGAAATAAAAGCATTTTTTTTTTAAGTTTTTTTTATTATATTTTTATTTTAAACTTTTTAGTCTTTTTTATTATAAAGTATTAAAAAAAAATCTGGTGTGACTGGCGCACAGCACACAACTTTCTCTTACCTTCGGTAATCGAAAGTTGTGTACTGTGCTTGTCTCACCAGATTTTTTGTGTCGACATGTATTTAGTTTCCGACAGTACGGTACATTCGATTTTCAAGATGTAAAATTTATAAGTATGGCAAAATATTTATATTTTGTTACCATAGCAACCAAAGGAGAAATTCCTATCTTTCCTATGAAGAACAAGAGTAAAGTGGTCTTCAGAAGATTTCAATCACAAAATGAGAATATACATTTTATAGAGAATCTAAAAAATAATTGATTTTTGAATTTTAAAAAAAATCGTTGGAGCAAATTTTGAGAAAATCGAAAAAAACTGAAAAAGTGCATCAGTAAAGTACTAGTACTCTTTGGCTGATTTTGTTCAAAAGCTTCGTGTCACGTCCCATGGGGGTGCCTAACTTAAATATAAAATTTCAACTTCCTAGCTCTTTTTGTTCTTGAGATATTTTGTTCACAGACACACAGACACACACACACACACACACAGACAGACAGACAGACCATGTCGCGAAAACCACTTTTTTGAATTCAGAGGACCTCAAAACGTGAAGATCCATCAAAATCTCGACACCGAATTTTTGACATGAAACCAATACTTTCTCTCTCTATATATTAACATATATATAGAGGTACGAGAAAGTAAAAAGAAGACAGGATGCGTGAAATAAAGTACCACATTAGTTTGGTCTATTTTGGTAAAACCCAACGCACTATTTGCGTCATCAAAAATGAACCTTAAATATCAAATTTCACACCTCTAGCTCATCGGGAAGTCTTTTGGAATTAGATTTATACGAGTGAGGTTTCAAATAAAGTACCACATTAGTTTGGTCTATTTTAATAAAATCCAACTCACAATTTGCGTCATCAAAATTGACTCTTAAATATCAAATTTCACACCTTTAGCTCATCGGGAAGTGACTTAAACAAAGACTCAAATTTGGTGATTTTGAAAGAGTAAGTTTAATAAAAGCATTTAAAAAAGTTGTTATAAAGAATGTGTTTTTTCTTTTGTGCGTTAGAGTTTGTGTTTCACATTTTTCACATTTCTCTCCAAAAAAGTAATAAAAAAAAAAAAATAAAATAAATAAAATAATAAAAACTATTTAAAATTTAGTTTTGACTGAGTTAATCCTCTACATCAGTGGTTTCCAACCTTTTTTGATGTGCGGCCCACTTTTTCCGTAAAAAAAAAACGCTGAGGCCCAGTATATGTATATAACCTATATATACTGTATATAATTTTTATCATTTCTTAGACATCTGCGGCCCAGTTCCAATCATCCCGCGGCCCACAACTGGGCCGCGGCCCACGGGTTGGGAACCACTGCTCTACATGATAATGTGCTATGCCAAATTGAGTCTTTATTTTTTAACATAACGCAAAAATAAGATGAAAATAAATAAAAATCTGCAGAAGCAAAATTGAATGTAAAAGGGATGTAGAATATATTAAAGACGTATTCCTGGGTCGCACGGGACCAAAACGGGATGTAAGATTCATCCTGGCAGTACTTACATAAGATGAACTGTTTGGGTCGCACGGGCCCTAGACAGGATCTAAACGGGAAATATTATGTACCTACGCAGGTGTGGAACCGGTACGTAACGAAGTAAGTACATCGTACGTACTGCGATCCAAAATGTATGTACATTAGGGGTATGATTTTTCGACTTTTTTTTTTAAAAAAGATTCCCTGTATCACGACTCAATAAACTTTTGCCTATTAATGACTAAAATGACGTTTATTCCATGAAAATAAAAAAAAAAGGTCACGCACAAACCACTTTGAAATTTTAGGTTGATTAGACGCAGTCTTGTATAAGCTGGTAGTATATAAGCGGGTTGTTGAGTTTTAATTAACTTAATTTGCTTAATTTGGTGTCAATTTTAACTTTCATAACACTCTAGAAAATCCCGGGGAGGGGGGGGGGTAAGGTACCCTCTTGGAAGGGGTAAGCCAAAATCAAAAATATATATTTTGTTTTTTCTCATAAAGATTTAATGATAAACTATATAAATTCTACTGTATTTAAAAAATCTGGTGTGACTGGCGCACAGCACACAACTTTTTCTTACCCTTCGGTAAGAGAAAGTTGTGCACCGTGCTGGTCACACCAGATTTTTTGTGTCGAGATATATTTAGTTTCCGATAGCACCTTAGTTTCAAACTTACATTTTAAATGTTGACTGCTTCAAATAAACTATGGTTATTTTTCAAAATTTTAATCTCATATTTGGACATTTTATACACAATATAGATTCGTAAATAAATACAAAATTTCATAAGAATTGGAAAAAAAAAATTTTAAATGCCTAAAAAGTTCCAAAGGGGGCCCCCCTTTTGAATCGAAATTAACATACAAATCCCTATAGGAAATTAACATTGTTCCTATGCGAAGATAAGGTGGAAAGGGAATTTAAAAAGAGTAGAGAGAGACGATAATGTTTGCAAGTGAGAGAGAGAGAGAGAGAGAGAGACATATATGTTTTCTTTGAAACAATTAAAGACACAAATAAATTTAAAAAAAAATGGGAATTTAAATAATAATTGATTTTTAATCTAATAAAAAGAAAAAGATTTAAATTCCGTTACCATGGCAACCATTTCTATCTTTCCTATGAAGAACAAGAGTAAAGTGGTCTTCAGAAGATTTCAACGGCAAAATGAGAATATACATTTTAAAGAGCATCTAAAAAATAGTTCATTTATGAATTTAAAAAAAAATCCTTGGAGGGAATTTTGAGAAAATCGAAAAAAACTGAAAAAGTACATCAGTAAAGTACTAGTACTTTTTGGCCGATTTTGTTCAAAAGCTTATTTTGAGATTCTTCAAAGGTATCTAAGTTAAATATAAAATTTCAATCCGGTAGCTCAATTCCTTCATGCTAAAAATCTGTCCACACATACAGACACACGCACGCACACACACATACATACACACACACACACAGACCAATTTGCGGGACCCACTTTTTTTGGACTCAGGGGACCTCAAAACATGTATATCCATCAAAATCTCGACATCGAATTTTTGACATGATCGCAATACTTTCTCTCCTATATATTATTTCATATATAGGCTAAGAGAAAGTAAAAAGCAAATTGTAGTATTTTTTATTATTCTAATTAAAAGACAGGCGTTGATCGACTGCAGCAAATGTTCGAAGAGAAAGGTACCCCAAACCCAAGTATATTAGTTGCCAGCTCCATGTGCTGGATCGCCTTCTACGTGTTGTCATGGGCGATGAGCACCATGCGTTGTCTAAATCATCAAAAATCCACTACTTCTTTGTGCAGGCTCTGATTAGCAATTATAATAAATTAAAAGGAGCCTTCAGCAAAGTTAAAACTAAAATTAAGGAAACAGGCGGCTGAAGAGACGACATGAAGTTTCTTTACCACCTCACTCGTGTGTTCGGTCACTTCGCTGAGAGTAATGAAATCTCTGCGTGAGATTTCAACAAATAAATAGCAGCAATGCTCGCTGGACCTCTCGTGCCATTCTAGTCCTTCTTGCGTTTATTATGATTCCTGAAACCCGTAAAAGGTTGCGTAAAATTTGTCCATTCATTTCTTACTAATGGGCTGATCATTAAATCAGCAGCCAATGGTTTCGCGTTGAAGATCTGCAGCTTTGAATCAGCAGGGCTCAATTGCTTGAAAACCCACTGGAAAATAGATGATTTCCAATCAACATTGCCCGAAACAACCAATGTTGTGAGAGTGCGGTTCAATCAAAGATATGGAAGAAGTCTACTAACAAGGAGTCCCCACGGGTTGTGGGTCACCGATTTTTTTCAAACTCATAGGATTTGAAGATTAGTATCTGGACATCAATTTCCTAAAGCAGTACGATGCACTACTCAAGAACACTCAAGAAAATCGACTTTGAAGAACATCAAGATTTCCGAGTTGTTTAAGTTTGGATAATTTTATTTACATGTAAACAGTGCCTGATAGCCGTGAGAGTAAGCGCAACGGTCTAGTAAACAAGGAGTCGCTAGTTCGATGCTTGTTCAGGACATTTTTTTATTTTTTTATTTCAATTCTCTATCCGTATATTGAAATTTGGTATAAAAATTAAAAACATCTTATTGTTAAATAAGACGATTCGTTGCATATATTTTCATATATCTTTTTTTTTAACACTCACAGTTTTTTCCACTCATGCACACACACCCATTCACACAGTCTTTTCGGCAACTTAGGTCATATAAGACTTTAGTCGATAAAACAACACGGCGGTGAAAACTGTAGTTTTTAGTAGTATAGTTTTTAATTTTTATACCAAATTTCAATTTATTATAAATATTCGAATTTTCAGTGTGTAACGAGTGGTA
The DNA here is from genome assembly GCA_023213315.1 of Euborellia annulipes. Lineage (NCBI taxonomy): Eukaryota > Metazoa > Arthropoda > Insecta > Dermaptera > Anisolabididae > Euborellia > Euborellia annulipes. The sequence goes on along the minus strand of JAKCPI010023854.1, from coordinate 188,689 downwards.
ATTAAAAATAAAAGATGTTAATTTATATTGAAAAAATATTTGTTAATTTAATTTCAATTTTATAAATGTTAATATGAGAGATACTGTATATACGGATAGAGAATTGAAATAGTCCTGAACAAGCATCGAACTAGCGACTCCTTGTTTACTAGACTGTTGCGCTTACTCTCACGGCTATCAGGCACTGTTTACATGTAAATAAAATTATCCAAACTTAAACAACTCGGAAATCTTGATGTTCTTCAAAGTCGATTTTCTTGAGTGTTCTTGAGTAGTGCATCGTACTGCTTTGGGAAATTGATGTCCAGATACTAATCTTCAAATGCTATGAGTTTGAAAAAAATCGGTGACCCACAACCCGTGGGGACTCCTTGTAAGACTCCTCCCTCAACAAGGACAACCCCCCACTGAGATTCATCCTCAACAATGACCTTATCTAAAATATTTGACTTCCTTGTGTCTTTAATAACCCTATATAAGTGAGTCTAAAGCTTGTGTTCAATTTTGTATCTATTTAAACTTCAAAAAATTGGCAAAAAATCTGAAATATAAAATTTTCAAATCATTTTGTGCCTGACGTTTTTTTTATCAAATCACTTTGAAAGTAAGATTTTATTTAATCTTAAGTAAAAGTTCATCAAGTTATGATACAGGAAAACGAGGTTGTAAAAAAGGTAGGTAGGTACGTACAGGGACAATATTAAGTTCCCATCCAGAGGTCTACCTGCCTTTAGAGCCTTACGCTTAGGCAACCATTTACGGTGATCTGTCTATTTAGTTGCCTTCAAATTGACATTCCCCCTGCAATTCTAAAAACCTCTATATTTTAATTTGGAAACCAGTGAATTGATCTGATTTTAAAAAAGTGGCTTATAAAAACGCGAAAAATAACATAAAATATTTCAGATAGCAGCAGTTGCGTCAATATTTAAAATTAATTATCTGGTTACGAACTTGTTTCATCAATCTTAACTTTTCTATTATTAATATTTATTTATATTTATAGGATCGAAACGTAGCTTATTTTTATTAAATATCTTTAACCTGGTAATCCTCGATTTCTTTCTTTCTACTTTTGGCCAATAATTTCATCTATGAAATATCATAACATTTTTATTTTTTAATATATTAATTTAATTTATTTAAACTTAAAAACTCAACGACACAACTCTTTTTTGGATTAATATAATTATTTTAATTTTATTTACATGTATTTATTTTATTTTGATACGAAAAAAACATCTATTGCTAATAAAAATCTTTTTTTTTTTTTTTTAAATTTGTTTAACGTCTTTTTCGGCATCTAAGGTCATTTAGACCCCGTCCCTATTTATTTCAATTGATTGGTAGCCAATTCAAAGGAAACTTGGCATCTATGGAGAAATACGGCAACAGTGTATTTTTTAGAGATATGTGAAAAGAAATTTGAGCTGAAAAACGGTTCTACAAAATGAATTTATATGGAATAAAATTTTATTAAAAATTGACTTAGAAATTTGGTTTGAAGATTAAAATCAGATGATTTTTTTCTAATTAACAAGGATAAAATGTTAAAATTATTCAAAAACTATTAATTTTGTATAAACCGGTAAATCATTAAATGCATGTTAATCTTTTGTTATTTAAGACACAAAAGAAGAGGACAAGGAACCTTTCTAGGGGTCCTTTTTGACTCTAACCATTTTATTGAAAAGGAGGTAAAAACAACCTTTTCTTTTGTGTCTTAATAACAAAAAATTAACATGCATTTATTTAATGATATATAATATAAAAATTTTTTATTCAAAATTAATAGTTTTTGATTAATTTTAACATTTTATCATTGTTAATTGGAAAAAATCATCCGATTTTAATCTTCGAACCAAATTTCTAAGCCAACTTTTAATAAAATTTTATTCGATATATACACAGTTTTGAATGTAGGAAGGTTTTTCTGTTAAAATTTCTTTTTCCATATCTCTTAAAAATACACTGTTGCCGTATTTTTCCATATATGCCAAGTTTCTTCTCAAGTTTCATTTGAATTGGTTACCAATCATTTGAAATAAATAGGGACGGGGTCTAAATGACCTTAGATGCCGAAAAAGACCTTAAACAAATTAAAAAAAAAAATAAACAAAAAAAGATTTTTATTAGCAATAGATGTTTTTCTCGTATCAAAATAAAATAAATACATGCAAATAAAATTAAAATAATTATATTAATCCAAAAAAAGAGTTGTGTCGTTAAGTTTAAATAAATTAAATTAATAAACTAAAAAATAATACTTTCTCTCTCTATATATTTCAATTTATATATATATTCATTCTTCCTATTTGATTAAATAATTCATAATTCAATTATAGGGTTATTCATTATTGAGAGTTTTTAAAAAATATATTCAGTTGTTGTTTTGACAAAGTTTATTTTGATAATTTAAAATAATAATTGACTAATTTTAAATAATTCATTCATATGAGAGAGGAATCTATTTATAAACAAATGCCAGCTGAAAGTTCAAAGTACAGTATTAGTAATTCGAAAATATAAAATAGAATAGTGTGTCTGTCCCCCTTGGCCTAGATTGCTCCTCCGAGGCGGGTTTTGCCCTTATAAGGGCAACTTGAGCAGAGAGCCTTTCTCCTCTGAGTCACTTGTCAAGCTACAATTCAGTATGTTCTATTCACAGCCTCTCTTTGAATTATTTATATATTTATTAATTAAAATAATATTAATGAAATGGAAGATCTAAGGAAAAATTCTGTTGTAGTTACATATATGTATTTTGAATTAATTTTATTGTTGGCGATTTCAGAGAATTAAAACATATGCAGCGGCTTAACCAGGCTTTGAGGGTGGGGCGAGGCTCAACTAGGGCTGTGTTTTTTCAGGGGTTCCCCCCTGGTCCCCCTTGCTCTCCTTTGACGGACAAATTTCTTACGCCGCACATATGAGTATTTGAAGTAAAAACCCGCTCATAATAGAAAAACTCAAAGTTTACCCAATGCTACCCAAAATGGATGTTTCTTTATCTACTATAACCGGCTTATTAGAATCCAGCCCCCCGACCCTTCCGGTTCGGCTACCTGGTCACGTCAGTCGGCACCCAGTCATTGTTTTAACTGCTTGTCTTGGTTTTAGGCGCTCTCATTTTCGTTACTCAGTTTTTTGTGCAAAATGTCTTCACGTGTTGGTCAACAGAAAAAAAATGACTTGGATGTGGAAATTGAAGGTATGCTCTCTATATTACAGTATATTTGATTCAGTTTAAACGTAATTATCACTGTTTTTTATAAATATCAAAAGTCGCTTTTTTTGTACATTTTTTTTTAAGGAAATTTCAGACAAATTAATGTTTTTGTTTATGTGTCGGGGCTTGTCGCCTCAAACTTTTTATCTGGGCATAAAGTTTAGTCTTTTAGGATGTAGAAACAAGAAAAACATATCACCCCAACTCACCCCATATTTTTTTATAGTACTTTAACGTGAACGAGGGAACAGAATCATTAAATCGGCATAGTATCATTTTAGTTTTATTTTGTTATAGATCCTTTGGGAAGAGTTAAAAAAATTACCAGAATGGAGTTATATGATATTCTGGAAGAGTTAAAAGGAAAAAAAAATAGAAGAAAATATGAATTTCATGAAAGAAAGACTCATGCAACCAACTTCATGCCCTCCCGAAGAACGGAGTCCTTCGTTCACGTTAAAGTACTATAAAAAAAATATGGGGTGAGTTGGGGTGATGTTTTTCTTGTTTCTACATCCTAAAAGACTAAACTTTATGCCCAGATAAAAAGTTTGAGGCGACAAGCCCAGACACATAAATAAAAACACTAATTTGTCTGAAATTTTCTTTAAAAAAAAATGTACAAAAAAGCGACTTTTGATATTTATAAAAAACAGTGATAATTACGTTTAAACTGAATCAAATATACTGTAATATATAGAGACCTTACCTTCAATTTCCACATTCAAGTCGTTTTTTTCTGTTGACCACCACATGAAGACATTTTGCACAAAAAACTGACTAACGAAAATGAGAGCGCCTAAAACCAAAACAAGCAGTTGACACAATAGCTGGACATACACGGAGAGGTAGAACTGTCGGTTTTGACCGGGGCGGTCCAATCTGTCGGGTCGATCCGCCACGGTTAAAACCGTCATTATCAATTTCGCTTAAAAAAACGGAGAATTTGATCTGTCGGGTTGGACCGGGGCGGACCAGTCTGCCGGGCCGGCTAAAACCGCCACGGTTAAAACCGTCATCACTCACAAACGTAAAGGAAAAACCCGCAGATAAACCCGTATAGTTGGCCCGCCACGGGCCAAACCGTACGTGTATGGGCAAAATCTTTGGACCGCGGCAGTTTTAACCGCGGATTTGACCAAATCCGTGGACTTTCGTCTTGACGAAAGTTTTGCCTGCCGACTAGACAGATCAAGTCAAGAAGCCATTGGAATTTCAAAGAAAAATGGAAATAGAAAATTATTTAAAAAAAAAAAGTAATTAATCCTTTCTTATCCTTTAAATAAAATCTTTAATTAAAATAAAAATAAATTGAATTCCAAATTTAATATAATTTTTCCTTTTTTTATCTCTTTTTTAAAATAAATTATCTTAAAAAGGCAAATAGGGCGAAATCCGAGCCCTAATAATTAAACATGTTTAATGACCCTAATGCATTTAATAAAATTAGACTAAGCCCACCTACTATATCCTGAGAGTATTTTCTAAAAAATTAAAAAAAAAAAAACAACTGTAATAATAGACTATTTATTGTTCATCCTTGTTTATATTTTGGTAAATTAAATTTTAAAGCCCGGCACTGAAGATGATGAGTGTCCTATGCATCGAAATATCTGCCAAATAAAGGATGTCAGGTGGAGCGAAAAATCTGCTGGTTATTATTCTCCAACCCCATTACTCTACTCATCATTAAATTAGATCCCAGTTTTTATTTAAATATTATTTTGAAACTTGTCTTTTATTTTCTGTATTATTCACATGAGATTTTTTACGTTTTCAAATTTATATTGAAATTCATTAACTCCTCTGTGTAATAATAGAATAGTCTTCTATTCTTTCGTAGCGATGAATGAAAATATAAATAAATAAATAAATTCTAAAAATATAAAACTATTTAAATATTGACTCTATCTAATTTTATAAATAAAATATTATCATTATTATTAAATACGTATTGAAATATTGTTTTTTTTTTTTTTATTTTTTGTTAATTATAAAAAAAAAAAAAAAAAAAATTAAAAATAATCTAATATCACTATTAATAGTTTTTTAACTCAATTCTTTCTTCGATTATATAAAACTGTAAGGCTGAAAACAAAAAGACACTGCTACTCTGATGCTGGGCTGATTCACTCACTCGCTCTCCTCCTCAGCTATTAAATTAAAAATTACTTAAATAAACTCCTAGTTGACTCATTTAAGATGACTACTAAATTCTCACTGAAATTTGAATTGTGAACTTTACAAAATTAATGAAGGTCTTTGAACTTAATAAATAATCAGAAATCATATATGCTTTCTCTTCCTTTGTCCCCCCCCCCCACACTCACAGCGATCCCAAAAAAATTTTAGGGCTCCAAAAATCTGAAATTTCGGTATTGGGGGTTTTGGAAAATGTGAGTTCATTTTTCAAAATATTTTCATCCCCACTTCAAAAGGGTCACTAGGAGGGGAGGGGGAAATAACAAAATTTTGGATTTTTTTCATGATGGGCATCAAAATATGTTTTTCTACCTTATGATTACGTTTTTCGCAGTTTTACCCCCAAAAACCCGAACTGAAAGGAGGTAGGGGAGGAAAAAATTTCAAAATTTCAAATTTGGATTTTTTCATGATGGGTATCAAAATATGTTTTTCTTACTGCTGATAACATTTTTTACATTCCCATACCAAAAAACCTAAACAATAGAACACATCAAAAGGTTCAAATAATAAAATAATGTTTTGTAAGAAGTATATGATAATAAAGTAGTAGGAACTTAAATATAAAATTTCAACCTCCTAGCTCTTTTCGTTCTTGAGATATTTTGTTCACAGCCCACACACACACACACACACACACACACACACACACACACACACACACACACACACACACACACACACACACACACACACACACACACACACACACACACACACACACACACACACACACACACAGACCAATTTGCGGAACCCACTTTTTTTGGACTCAGGGGACCTCAAAACATGTATATCCATCAAAATCTCGACATCGAATTTTTGACATGATCGCAATACTTTCTCTCTATATATTTCATATATAGGGTACGAGAAAGTAAAAATAATTGGTTTTAAACAAAATCGTTTGAGTGGATTTTGAGAAAATCGAAAAAAACTAAAAAAGTACATCAGTAAAGTACCAGTACTTTTGGCCAAAAATAGGCCATATTTTGTTCAAAATCTTGTTTTGAGTGTCCGGGAGGGTACCTAACTTAAATATAAAATTTCAATCCGATAGCTTAATTCCTTCATGCTAAAAATCGTTACACAGACAGACTAATTTTCGGAACCCACTTTTTTGGACTCAAAGGACCTAAAAACATGTATATCCATCAAAATCTCAAAATATAATTTTTGACATGATCGCAATAAATACTTTTTCTCTATATATATTTCATATAGGCCTCTATAGGCCTAGGGTAAGAGAAAGTAAAATATAATTTTCATGAAATTTTTTCCTAAGGCCCGGGCTCTTTAAGCTCATATCCTAAAATTATAGCTGGGGGCCCGTATTATTATGTAGCCCCGGGACCCCTCAAGTCTGTCTGCGGTTCTGTTTTTGGTTGGCTCCCAGGTATTTTTTAAAAACAAATATCTTTTCTTTGGTTCTAAAGAAATTAAAATCACTGATCAAGAATCGTGTTTTTTCTTCAATTATTTCTTTTCTTTATTGTTCCGGCCTTGAAATTATTTCTTTTCAAGAGAAGGGTATTGGATCTGAAGGTTCGGGAGTAGAAATTTCCTTTTTTGCTCTCTTCCCAAAAAAGTTTCTTATATCAACAGTTCTTTTCATTTTTTGTCGTATAGTTAAACGATCTGCAAACTCACAAATGAATTATATTTCCGAATTTCTTTTAAAACAAATTTAAAACGAAAATAATAAAAAATTGAAATAAAATTTTTTTATAACATTGAATAATAAAAAGCATTTTTACAAATTTATAATTTTACTTTCTCTTACCCTATATATGAAATATATAGAGAGAGAAAGAATTGCGATCATGTCAAAAATTCGATGTCGAGATTTTTTTTTCTTTAGTTTTAAAATATTATTATTATTAATATTATTTTTAAATTGGATTTGCACAAGCAATTATGATTTTGATTAAATTGCGGAAGTATTTTGTTGTGATGAACTTAGGTGTTGTTAGTTGAATTTGAAATAAAAAAACTGTAGTTTTTTATAATGGGTTTATTTTTTGGCTTGGCGACTGCGCTAGCATTCAGTTTCGATGGCTTTGAGAATCCATCATCTTCAGGCCTGGAAATCACAATAAATACTATGTAATATACATTATGAGTCAACTGTTACGATTTGTTTTTGTTTCACATTTTCATATATATATAGACATTCATTTTTTTATTAAAAACAATTTTATAAGTTGTGTTGTATAATTTTTTTGTCTTAGTTTAACGTTAAATTTTTGTATAATTTAATGATTAACATTTTGTAACAAAATTAATAATAATTAATATAATATCATTATAAATAAATGTTTTGCATACTTTCAAATGATTTTTTAATTACCTAAAAACAAACCGAAATCCTTTTTAATGAGTAGGAATATATCCTCTCGATTTTAGATGTCATTAAATTGAAGTTTTTTAAAACAATGATTTTTGGCCCAAGTTTAGCTGAAGTTATATGCTGAAAACAAAATTGTTCCGTTTTGATTATTTATGATTGTATTTACGGTAAAATAATTTGACAAATATATATGTTTGGATTTGAGAATGTAAAATTTTTTTTGAGAATAATCTCCACGTCATTAATTTTTAAAAAAATTATAAAGTTAGGTTAGGTGTGATCCTCATACATATATATTAGGGTGTCCCTTATTTTTCAAAGTATTTATTTTGGAACGCATAGGGCCTAGTTTTTTTCATTTGCCCCTAAAATACTCACAAATAAAATTTTAGCATATTTGGGGCACTGCAACCCGTGCCGACTAGCTCCGAAACATGGCCATACAAGCTGTGCGGATAGAGTTGCGCGCCCTCGCTCTATTTGTCAGTTGTACTCTGTTTGTTTGGTAATTCAGCAATTCTTTATTAAACATAAGGTAATATTTCCAAATGTTTCGGAGGCTTATTGGCACTTCTTCTTCAGTGGATTTATAAAATAACGAAAAAGAGGGACATTCGTGAGAAGAGAGTGGAGAGTTAAAAAGAATGTTTCAAAAATAATTTTTTATATGCCTCATGATGTCTTGCTGTCGTCGCCGAAATATCGCTTTTAATGAAATATAGAAAGAACTAGCGACGGTAGGGTTGCCACCAACCTCCGCTAGGCCCTGACGGGCGGCGTCTCGGGATATGACTAATAGTGTGGAGCGAAATTTTTTTTTTTTTCGAATTTCAAAACGGGCTACCATGGAAAAGTTGTTCCATAATGTTACTATTTACCCCCTATTTTTATTTCTTAATACGAGCATATCTTGAGGTGCCCCAAGAGGCTCAAAGTTTAAAAAAAATAATTATGATCTTCCAATATTAAATATAAATATTAGTGCCAAAATACTTAAATAGTGTTGATTTATAATTAATAAATAACCTGGAACCAATACCCGAGTGTTTTATTTTCATATTTTAATTTTCAAAATATTTCAACTAGAGCCTACGGTAGAAACTTTATCCAAAATACAGGTTTAGGATCCGAATTTCAAAAAACCCTGAAAACCTTTTCGAGATATTTATTTAAAGAAACTTTTAGCGAAGAGAGCTAATTGATATCTCATATCGTTTAAACGTAATTAAAGAAAGTCAAAAATTTAATTAAAAAATGCATTTTTTTCTAAAATGGCGATTTTGGGCCCTTAAGGTCCGAATTTCAAAAAACCCCTAAAGGGCTTTTGAAGTGTTCATTTAAGGAAGAATGTACCGAAGGAATTAATTTGATATCTCATCTCGTTTAAACGTAATTAAAGAAAGTCAAAAATTTAATTAAAAAATGCATTTTTTTCTAAAATGGCGATTTTGGGCCCTTAAGGTCCGAATTTCAAAAAACCCCTAAAGGGCTTTTGAGGTGTTCATTTAAGGAAGAATGTACCGAAGGAATTAATTTGATATCTCATCTCGTTTAAACGTAATTAAAGAAAGTCAAAAATTTAATTAAAAAGTGCATTTTTTTCTAAAATGGCGATTTTGGGCCCTTAAGGTTCGAATTTCAAAAAACCCCTAAAGATCTTTGGAGGTGTTCATTTAAGGAAGAATGTACCGAAGGAATTAATTTGATATCTCATCTCGTTAATACGTAATTAAAGAAAGTCAAAAATTTAATTAAAAAGTGTATTTTTTTCTAAAATGGCGATTTTGGGCCCTTAAGGTTCGAATTTCAAAAAACCCCTAAAGGCCTTTTGAGGTGTTCATTTAAGGAAGAATGTACCGAAGGAATTAATATGATATCTCATCTCGTTTAAACGTAATTAAAGAAAGTCAAAAATTTAATTAAAAAATCCATTTTTTTCCAAAATGGCGATTTTGGGACCTTAAGGTCCGAATTTCAAAAAACCCCTAGAAGGCTTTCGAAGTATTCATTTAAGGAAGAATTTGTTTTTACTTAATTGTCTACCTAATACTTACTTAATTGCGATAATCTAGGTATATATCAAGAGATATTCAAAAACGACTATTTTCAAAAACTTTGCGGGTAGGTCGGCACGGGTTAACGTCAACGTAGGTGAATAAAATTTCATATATAAGTAAGGCTTAGTAGGTTGAAAAAAATTAGAGGGTATGCGTTCCCGTATTTCAAAAAAAATTTTTTTTTGCCCATATAAGGGACACCCTAATATATATATATATATATTTGTCATTTTTTCAAAAACTTTGTTTACCTTGGACTTGACTACAATCTGTCAATATTTTACTTAAGCGATAGAACCACTCTTCAATTGTCTTTATATAACAATATATATTTTATTTTTTCACTTATCCAAGTTTATAATTCAATTTTTATTCCCTATTGAACAACACCTAAGTTCATCACAACAAAATACTTCCGCAATTTAATCAAAAAAAAAAAAATTAATATTATTATTTATTCATCGTTTTAAATACAGTGAGGCCTGGGAGCCGTGGCTCAGTGAGAAGACATTAGCCTCTCGCACCGGAGTCCCGGGTTCGCTTCACGTTCCAAGCGAGAAAAATTTATTTCATTTGATTTGACTAAAATCATTTGAAATAAATAGGGATGGGGTCTAAATGGCCTTAGATGCCGAAAAAGACCTTAAAAAAAAAAAAAAAATACAGTGAGTATATACGAAGGAAATTTACAATTTACCATATGTGGATCCTGAGTTGACTCTGACCTGCCTCTCAAAGTCTCGCTCACAGGCTGTGGGTTGTGACGGGATATTTATTAGAATGATCCAGCTCTGTGCCCCCGTCATTGTGCCAGTATTGATCCATATTTTTGATAGCTCTCTCCAGAGGGGTTATTTTCCTGGGATTTGGAAAACCTCGGTAATTCGCCCCTTGCCCAAGGTGTCTAATCCTGCTGAGTGTGCTCATTATCGACCCATCTCCCTTCTGTGCAGTATGTCGAAGATCTTGGAGAGAATCGCCCACCATTGCTTGATGGATTATCTGGAGCAGTCAGAGATGCTGGATACAAGACAGTCCGGTTATAGGCGGGGCCATAGCACTCAGTCTGCTCTTCTTAGGGTGAGCGACGATATAAGGCTTGCAATAGACCGTAGCCAGGTAACCGTCATGGTATTATTCGATCTCAGTAAGGCCTTTGACTCCATGGACCATGGTCTCATGATGAATTGTCTGGAGGAGGCGGGCATGTCAGTGTCGGTCCTAAGATGGTTTGGTTCATTTAACGGGGAGGAGGCAGAGGGTTGAGGATGGGGACGGCGGGTCGTCTGGTCTCATACATGTCACCGCTGGGGTGCCGCAGGTTCCGTTCTGGGTCCGCTTTTGTTCTTACTTTTCATTAACGATATCGGCGGGCACATAGAGTATTCTAGCTATCACCTTTTTGCAGACGACCTTCAGCTTTATATATCTTGTCCCTTCGGTGAGATTGAGGCAGCAATTGGGAGGCTAAACTGCGATGTGGAGGCGGTATGTAGGTGGGTTGACGATAAAAAACTTAAATTAAATGCGGGAAAAACCAAAGCCATTATTATTGGCAGCGGAGCCTACATCAATATGCTAGTAGAAGCCCCACCAATCAAAATTAGAAATATCTTAATTATTCTGACTGTTAAAAGTCTTGGTGTTGTGTTTGACAACACACTAAGTTGGAAGGCACATGTCCTAGAGGTCTCTAACAAGGTCTATAAAAACCTCTATCAATTTAAAAGAATCAGGGAGTGCCTTCCATTCAAAATACGTCAAATGGTCGTCAGCTCACTGATATTGCCCCGCTTCGATTATTGCTGCCTCGTCTATAATGATCTGTCTGGTGAGGGGCCTTGCTCTCGAGAGGGTCTTGAATTCGTGCATTCGATTTATATTTGGCATTCCTATTCGTCAGCACGTAACACCCTATTACAATAAGCTAGGATGGCTTAAGTTAAAAAGCAGAAGAAAATATTTTCTAGGGTGTTACGTGTTCAATTTGCTGATGAATAAAAGGCCCTCTTATTTATACAGAGACCTGACCTTTAAAATCTTTTAGATCTAGGAGCCTCAGGGCGAGTCCGTTGGACCTGCAGATGCCGATCCACAGGACGACAACGTTTGACAGATCCTTTTCTGTGGAGTCTGTGAGGGTATGGAATGGCATCCCGGAGAGAGTCAGGTGTTCGCGGTCTTTGGCCGCATTTAAGGCCCAATATTATAATTATCTAATTGGAGAGCAGAGGGGTCGGTCGGTTGAGCGGAACGGGAATTGTGAGGAGAGAGCGAGAAGAGTGATCTGTAAAGAAAAATATAAAATTTTCGTGCTCCAAGAGGCATTAGTCTCAGAGCAAAATAAAATCTATCTATCTATCTATCTATGTGTATGTGAAATAGTGATACAACCAACAAAAGGTGAAAAAACATACAAGCAGCAAAATTCTATTCATAATTGTTTAACATTTTAATAATTTACCAAATACTAAATTAATACATAAATTTACTCATTCGTTCATAATAAAGGACCATAGCCTTAGTGCGGCTTCAATGAAGTAATATATTTTAAAGAATTATATATATCATGTGTTGGTCCATGAGGTAATTATGAAAAACATATAACCGAGTATTTATTAATTTAAATAAGCGAAAAATGTAGGTACCGCCGGGAGTCGCACCACGGATCTGTCGATTTAAGCTCAACATGCCCTACTACTGGACCACAGTACCGCACTCGCTTATTTAAATTATGATAGATTGCTAATTTCAGTCTACTAGAGAAATGCCGCTCAAATTTCTCCTCTACTGAGTAGCGGAGAAATCTGAACGCTTGAATTGAGCGGCGTTTCTCTAGTAGACTGGAATTAGCGATCTATCATAATTTAAATAAGCGAATGCGGTACTGCCAGGGGCGGGCAATTGTTCGCCTAAGGCGAACATGGGGGTCTAGAGGGCTGCGCCCCCTGGCTAGGTCTAAAGCCCGCCGAAGGCGACTAGTATATTAATATAATAATTTATTTAAAATTAAATAATGGAACGTGGCTATAGCTGATATGTTTAATAGGAAAGGCTGCACCCTCTTTCCTATTAAACATTTAAAATTAAACGTAGATTGAATAGTAGGCTGGGATGAGCAGAGTAAAGGGGTTGAAGAATAGTAACCAGCAAATTTATCGCTCCACCTGACGTCCTTTTATTTGGCAGATATTTCTGTGTCCAAAGCAGAATTGATATTCAGAGAACCAATATCAATTCTGCTATGGACACAGAGCGATCAGCTTAGAGAAGGCACCTCACCACTATGTTTAACGCCCTTAAGGCATTTGTTATAAATAGACTAAGCCCACCTACTATATCCTCGCGGCACTGAAGATGATGTGTGTCCTACGCATCGAAATATCTGCCAGATAAAAGGAAGTCAGATGGAGCGATAAATTTGCTGGTTACTATTCTCCACCCCCTTTATTTAAAATTAAATATTTATAATTTTTTAAGTTGAATGTTTTTTTATATAAAATTAACAAAATATTTTCTTTTATTTTAGATTCAACTGATATTGTGGATTGTAAGCTGAAATTAATTCTTGGTTTAATATGGACGCTAATTTTGCATTATTCCATCTCCATGCCCATGTGGGAGGGAGAAGAAGACAACACACATGGAGATGGCAAAGGGCCCACACCTAAACAGAGGTAAATAATAACCTTGACGCCCATTTTGAAAATTTATAAAATTACGTAAATGACAACCATCGGAAAATGAATGAAAAAATCTGGTTTGACTGGCGCACAGCTTTCTATTACCTTTGGTAAGAGAAAGTTGTGCACCGTGCTGGTCACACCAGATTTTTTGTGTCGAGATATATTTAGTTTCCGATAGCACCTTAGTTTCAAACTTGCATTTTAAATGTTGACTGCTTCAAATAAATTATGGTTATTTTTCAAAATTTTAATCTCATATTTGGACATTTTATACACAATATAGAATCGTAAATATTGTAAATACAAAATTTCATAAGAATTGGAAAAAAAAATTTTAAATGCCTAAAAAGTTCCAAAGGGGACCCCCTTTTGAATCGAAATTAACATACAAATCCCTATAGGAAATTAACATTCGCCCAATTGGAGGATAAGGTGGAAAGTGAATTTAAAACGAGTAGAGACAAACGATAATGTTTGCAAGTGAGAGAGAGAGAGAGAGAGATATGTTTTATCCGAAACAATTAAAGATAGAAATAAAATAAAAATAAAAGGGCATTTAAATAATAAATGATTTTTAATCTAATAAAAAGAAAAAGATTTAAATTCTGTTACCATGGCAACCATTTCTCCTATCTTTCCTATGAAGAACAAGATTAAAGTGGTCATCAGAAGATTTCAACGGCAAAATGAGAATATACATTTTAAAGAGCATCTAAAAAAATAGTTGATTTATGAATTAAAAAATAAATCCTTGGAGCGAATTTTGAGAAAATCGAAAAAAACTGAAAAAGTTAATCAGTAAGGTACTAGTAACTTTTGGCCGATTTTGTTTAGAAGCTTATTATCACGAGTTCGGAGGTGCCTACCTTAAATATAAAATTTCAACCTCCTAGTTCATCTCCTTCATGTTCAAAAGTGTCCACACACACACACATACACACACACAGCACACCGACCAATTTGCGGGACCCACTTTTTTGGACTCAGAGGACCTCAAAACATGTATATCCATCAAAAGCTCGACATCGAATTTTTGACATGATCGCAATACTTTCTCTCTATATATATTTCATATATAGGGTAAGAGAAAGTAAAAAAAAATTCCTTCTTGAGAAATTCCTAGCACCGGGCATGTTCTATATTTCTAACAATCTTACCTCTCGATTTCTTAGAATATCACTCTGGAAGTAAGTAGGTGTTTCTGATAGAAATCAAATTCTAGCTGGTTCTTGTTTGCCCAGTTGCACCAACAAGTCTTATATCTTACATCTTGTTAGCTTGACCATGGCCATCTTGAACGATAGTCTAAGCTTGAGATTTAAAACGTTGCACCAATGAATCTTCAAGTGATCTTATTCAAGCTGTTCTTTGTTGCTTGAGTTAAAATTAGCCGCTAGGCGGTACTGCATGACAACAACAAACACATTATTAATTATAAAATTTACATTTATCATTGGCTCATTATTGCCTCTCCTGGTGCCTTTTATGTTTCGAGCCTACTCCAATCAGCTAACCAGTGCCCGAAAAGTCTAGTTGTATTTAAAAAAATGAAAAATAATAGAGTTAACTACTCTCCTGAGGATAAAGAAAGTTCTTATTTTGTTATTATTAAGTTATTATTTTGAATTGACTGAAGCAGTGGGGTAGCAAGGGGGGTCATCATGCCCCAGGCGCTACTCACAAAGGGGCGCCAAATGGTCCCCAAATCAAAAAATTGCTGGATAATTTTGTATCAAATTTAAAACCTAGCTTGAGCCTATGACTTTATTTATTTTACTTTATTTATTAATTAATTTACGAGTATATTTTACATATAATATTATATGGTTTTCGAATGGGGGGAGGGCGCTAAAAAGGTATTGTGCCCCGGGAGCGAGTTAAGCTCGCTACGCCACTGGACTGAAGGAGATACGATAGGTCTCAGAAATATATGGAAATATTACCTTGTCAATTAATTAATAAAATTTTTTTTTTGAAATTTAGCGTTTTTCATTCACAAGTAAGTTTATTATGTTTTGGTTCAGGTGGAGGTGAAAAAGAATAAAAACAAATTTTTGTAGGATATATTTTTGTGTAAAATATATCATTCAAAAAATTTTATTTTTAATTTTTTATATATAATAGGGGTATTCATGATCTTGTATATACGACGTCCTATCGTCTTAAAAGTCTCCTATGTCTTATTTGAGTATACGATATACGAAAAATTAATGAGATATGTGAAACAATTTTAAAAAGAAAGTAGGTTATGAATGTTGTTCAATCTAACCGATAGTCATTAAATACGACTGTGGGGGCGTGTTGCGTTTGAACACAAATTATTAGGATTTCATTAATGGAAAAAGAAACGAAATAAGTTAAACAATTAACAAGGAATTTAATTTAAACAATTATAAACATAACAAAAACGTGGTTTGATGCTTTGGCCTGGCTTTGGCGTTGGTAGCCAGGAGAAGTGTACAGGGAATTAAGTGCATACCTTCAGGTGTATACAAAAACTGAGAGCGAGCCACGTGTGTGTGGGATTTGGAGTTAAATATTTTGTTTTTCAGCGAATTTGTGGTGAATTTGATTAGTATTGGACGAGGAGATGAGTTCTCATTTCTATTGGCCTTCTTTAATCGACCAATTCGATGACATCTGTCTAAGTCATTATCTTCAAAATTTATAAATAAGAAATTATATATAATATTTAAGATATTATATACATCGCGTAGGTAAGCCGCGAAACGGAGATTTATATAATTAGATATTACTTCATGTACCCGAAAAAAGATATAAGGGTGTGCCGCCGGGAGTCGAACCACGGATCCACCGATTTGCGCTCAGTGTGCCCTTACCACTAGACCACAGCACGGCATTCGGGTATATGAACTCAGTTGGAAAGCAAATTTAGCCATCGGGAGGAATGGACCCGGATTTGGCGCCACAAATTCCTCCGTCAACCTGGTGCAATCCAGTTGGAATATTTGAGACGACCTCAATTTTAACTAATTTATAGTGGTACGAATTCATTCTCCGAAATGCCATATGCCAAGATTGTATTATTTTTAGTGTGTTGTTCCAATGAACAGCATAGGGATGCTGGGAAGATGCCTCTCTTGTGTTCCGTGAATATGGTGCATTGGGTGGGATAATTGATTTTAATTCGGCAGAGCATTGACCATGGTAATACCTGTAGAAGAGAGATAGTGCAGACACGCTTCTTCTATGATCTAGTGACTCTAGGGATGCAGTAAAGGCAGTGGCGTAGTGAGCTTAACTCGCACCCGGGGCATAATACCTTTTTAGCGCCCCCCCCCCCCCCATTCGAAAACCATATAATATTATATGTAAAATATATAAAATTATTATGGGGCGGTATAACTCGCCGAAAATCCGGAAAGTCCAAAATAAAATATTTTTAAAAATCTGGTGTGACTGTCCCACTAGATTTTTTGTGTCGACATACGTATATATAGTTTCAGTCGATATATTAGAAGATGAAATGAAATTTATAAGCAAGGCTCGGGCCCTCGGGCTTGGTCTAGTGGCTAGAGTGCTGGCCTTCTAAACCAAGGGTCAGGGGTTCGGATCCCAGGCAGTCCGATGATTTTATTTAAGCCATTTGGATTCCAAATGTCTTAATTAAGAATGCCTGGTCTCCCAATAGATATGTATATTTAATAACGTTTATCGTAAAAGTTATATGGCCTGAGTTGCCGAAACGACTGTGTGCATGTGTGTGTGAGTGTGAGTGTGAATGAGGAAAAAGTGTTTTTTTTATTAAAAAAAAAAAAAAAAATTCTAATAAAACCTCAAATTATGCATTTAAAAAGGCCAAAAATATGCGTCAAAAATATTCTGTGTGTGTATGTGTTCAATTTTAAGCATGAAGGAATTGAGCTAGGAAGATGAAATTTTATATTTAAGTTAGGCACCCCCCTAGGGAGTGAAAATAAGCTTTTAACAAAATTGGCCAAAAACTACTAGTACTTTACTGATGTTAATTTTTGAGTTTTTTTTTTTCGATTTTCTCAAAATTCGTTTCAACGATTTTGATTAAAATTCAAAAATCAATTATATTTTAGAGTTTGTTTTCGGCGAGATTTTGCTTAGGGCGAGAAAATTTTCGGCGAGTTTTTCTTTTCGGCAATTTTTTTTCGACGAGATTTTGCTTTCGGCTAGAAAATTTTCGGTGCGTTTTTTTCGGCGAGTTTTTTTCGACGACTTTTTTTGGGCGAGAATTATTATATTACACTGGCGCTATATTTAAAAAATACAATATATATTTTCCAGAAATCAATTATAATAAAAATAAAAATTGTGCAGCAATTTTTTGTTTTGCGGACCATTTGGCGCCCCTTTGTGAGTGGCGCCCGGGGCATCATGACCCCCCTTGTCCCCCCCCCTCGCTACGCCACTGAGTAAAGGTAGAATCACCTATCAGTCTAATTGCACGCCTCTGTATGGCTTCCAAGGAGGAGAGAGCGTCTTTCGACGCCCCTCGCCAAAGGTGGGAACAATATTCAAGACACGGCCGAATTTGGGCTTTATAGAGGATTAGGAGTTGTTGGGAGGAAAAGTAACGCTTCGTTTTGAATAGGAAACCCAATTTCCTTGCGGTAGATTTAACCACAGAAGAGATGTAGTTGCTCCAGGAGAGATCAGATGTAACTGTCACTCCCAGAACAGAAAATGAATCATTGAACTCGAGACTATTATTACTGTAAATAAGGGGAGGGCAAATCCTATTTTTTTTGTCTAGAAATTAAACAACATTGGGTTTTTTGGGAATTGAATTTTACTTGATTGAGGTTTCCCCATTCCTCCAAGAGACCAAGATCATCATTTATCGACGACAGAGCCCCAAGACGACCAGTGGATGAGGCTTCACCAGTCCTGACTGAGTGCAGGGTACTGTCATCAGCAAAGCAATGAATTGGGTTGGAGGTTACTCCCATGAGATCGTTAATGTACATAAGGAATAGGGTGGGAGAGAGGACAGAACCCTGGGGAACACCTGCGTTGATTGAATGCGGAATAGAAGACACACCGTCGACTACAACCGAGATCCTTCACTTCGTCAGAAAGCTCTTTATCCACTGGCACTGTTCAGAGGATAGGCCAAAAGATGGAAGTTTATCATAAAGATTTTTATGCAATACCTGATCGAAAGCCTTCGAAATGTCAAGAGCAACTGCAATAGTTTCTCCTTTCATTTCCATGGCTTTGTTCCAGAGGTGTGTGACAAAGCTCAAAATATCCCCAGTGAATGAGTATGCCTGAAACCATATTGCCTATCATTCATCATTCCGCAATGTTCCAGATGATTTAAAATTTGAATGTTGAGGGCTTTTCCCATAATTTTGGGTAGTATGGAGGTTATTGCGATTGGGCGATAGTTGCTGGGAAGAGAGGAGTCACCTTTTTTGGGAATGGGTTGAATATTCGCCAATTTCCAAGAGTCGGGAAAATTTCCCGAGGAAAATGAGAGGTTGAACAACCTGGATAATATTGGGACCAATTCAGGGGAACATTTTTTAATGACGATCTTTAACCGTTTAGGAGATATGAGTGAAAAAGTGAAAAAATATCGTGACATTTTTGAAAAACATCGAAAAAAATGAGTTTTTCTGCTCTTAAAAAGAAGTGGTACAACTTTTTTAAGATTTTGGATTTATCTAGGTAGTTTTAGAGAATTCTGAATCGAATGCAAAAAAACCCATATCTTTTTTTTTTTTTTTTTTTTGGAATGGGTGCATAAGGTCCGAAGACCTATAATGACCAATAGTCACATGCAGCCAGGAAGAAAATAAAAACAAAAGGAGAAGCATATCTCTAGGTGGTCTAGAAGTACCTTAATCAAAAAACGTCTTTTCAGCTTTATTATAATATAGATATATACATCGTGCAGTACAATTTTATAGTGCAAGCTGAACCATCTTTACAAAAATATTTTTACCACATACATTCAATTACAATTACAAATTACATTATTATTATTCTAAGTTATATATATATAAATATTTCTAATTTAATGATTATGTAAAGCAGTGGCGTAACGTACACCCCCCGCAAATCCTGCGATGCGGGGGCCCCGGACCTTGGGGGGCCCACGGACCGAGCCGGACTAAAAAACTATCTCCAAAAAAATTTAGATTAAAAAAAAATAATTAACCCATATAACGCCGCATTTTTTCCTCGAACCAAATTTAATGAAATTTATAATATTTACTATTTTAGATGTTCTGAATCTAAAAAAGTGAAAATTATAATTTTATCCCTACATAATTAAGCAGGGGAGCATGTTGCATTTGCGCAACGTTGGCGTTTAACGCTATCAAAATCATGACAATTTTTTTAAATTTATTTTATTTTTATTTTTATATTTTTTTAATAATAATTAGATTTTTTTTAGATTAAATATAATTTTAATTTTGTAAATGATATTTTTCACTACATTTTTAGTGAAGTGGTACTAAAGTACCTAAACTTGAGCATAACACACAATGAAACGTCTGGCTATGGCAATACCGACATCTTTCCTGATTCATTTTTTTTAATTACATGAACAGGAGATCTATTTGAAATTTTAATATCTAGTGGGTTTGATGATCCGGAACATGGGCATAACTAGAAAATTTGGCTGGGGGGAGGGCATGGGACAAGCCATCCTCGCTGGGGGGCGGCCATGGGACCAGCTATCCTCCGGGAGGCCTGAAAAGCACCATCTTTTCTCAATTTTCTTTGGGACAGGGAGCTCTCTGGGAGGGGGGGGGGGCCCTAGTTATGACCATGTCCGGGAAAATTAAAATTTCCTTGAGATCTTGAGTTATTTGCAACTGTTAAAAGTTCAATTGCTATAGATCTTCTAAAGTGTAAAAGAACTTGATGGTCCTTTCCACTTATTTTTTTATGGAGGCCCCATGAATTTGAGATTGCTAATTCAATAGCATTTGAAAAAATAGGCCACCAACACTTTTTTAATTTTATAGAAATCCTATATTCGGACATCTTGCGATCAAGCAAATCAACACCCCCCCATTATCATATTATAATTCCTAATTAAATTTGGTGCAGGTATTGAAATTTTTTTTTTCTTTACGTGAATATCTTTTTAGTTGTGTGATGGGTCCATCATGTCTCCTAAATCTTCTTTCAACTTTTTTATTTCATCAGAGTTAAAATTTTCTTTCTAATCATTGTAAAAAATATGTTTTCAAGAAAGATGGATTTTGATCAGGGATAACGCCAACGTTGCGCAAACGCAACGGCCTAATTTCTACCTATATAACATGGACACACGAATTAAAATTAATTGAAACATGACAAAAACATTATTTATAAGGTATTTACTTAGTTTTTATGAAAAAAAATTCTAGAATAAATCCTTAGTTTTAAAATTATATCAAATAGAAAAAAGAAGCCAAAAATCTTGCACGAATTAACTCATATAATAATTTTAAATGAAATGAAAAAACATTCAAATGGGCTTAAGTTATTAGCTACAGAGTTTTTTTTTATATTTAGACAAATTTTATTTAATAAAAATATTTAAAAGTATTATAAAAAAAATTGTAAACTTGGTGTTGCGTTTGCGCAACGTTGGCTTGATATGGGTTAATGAAAATTTGTCTTTGAAAGTGCCCAGAGCCCTCAGGGCTCCGGTAAAAATGGAAAAATTTAGATAAAAAAAAAAAAATTAATGAAAATTTGTCTCTGAAAGGGCCCGGGGCCCTCAGGGCTCAGGTAAAAACGGAAAATTAATGAAAATTTGTCTTTGAGAGGACCCGGGCCCTCAGGGTTAAGGGATATGAGGTATTTAAAAAATATTTTTTGTAAGGTCTAATAATGGGGCCCGAAATTAAGGTTGCGGGTGGCCCCAGGTAAAAAACGTTACGCCACTGAAGTAAAGCCATTGCAACGGAAAAACCTGTTCAAGAGTTTTAAAATAAATTTTTCCAAATTCTGTTGAGTATTTGTCCCTCATCTCTATTCAAATTGTTTGGATATTTTTGAATTTCAATAGTTTCTTTAGTTATTCTTCTTGACAAATTATTTACTTTACTCGAGAAAATTTTGTTAATTTTGTTCAGATTATAACCATTTGCTATTAAACCATCTTTAATCCTCTTTTCTCCTCTTTCTTCCTTAAGGATGCTGCAAACCAGTGGCCCAGGTATTTAAATTTTTTCACTTTTTGTATTTCATTTCCTTTCCAAGCCCATATTTCTTCTATTTTTCTCCTCCCTCCCCTTTTCTTGCATATCATAATCTTCGTTTTCTCTGCATTTTCCTCTAGATTATTCTTATCTGTATACTTCTATAAAGCAAGGGCGGATCCAGAGGTGTTTCTCGGGGGGGGGGTAATCTGGTGTGTTCGTCGCACAACACACTATTTTTTCTTAATTTCGGTAATTTAAAGGCGCACACTGTACTTGTTTGTCAGAATATTAATACAAATCAAATTTTTAAGTATTAATTTTTAAAATTTTACATTAAAAATAATTTTTTTTCGAAAAAAAAGTATTTTTTTCAAATCTCGGAGGGGGTAATTACCCCCTTTACCCCCCCCCTTGTATCCGCCCTTGCTATAAAGTTATAATCATTTGTCTTAGCTCTTTATCTTCCTCCGCGATTAACACTACATCATCTGCAAATAGTAGACAGTGAATTTTCTGTTCTCCAATCACTAGGCCTCCCGTACCTTCTCTTCTCAGTTCTGCTTCCAAATCGTTGATAAACAAGTTGGTTGAATAACACTGGGCTCAGTGTAATCAGTGTAATTTAAACAAGAGACAATATTGTAATCACAATTGTATATTTTTTTTAAATGCTCCAACAGTCAAGAAGCATATAAATAAAATCAATCAATCTCCACTTCATCCTTTCTTAAAAAAGTAAAGTATTTTTTCTCCATTTTGTCGGCTATAGAATCGAATAAATATTATATACCAGATATATTCAATATAAAAGGGAAATTTTATTTATTTCAAAAACCAGAAAACTATTTCATTTTTATCACCCAAATTAGAGTATCAATTATTCTAAAAAAATAAATTTTTCTTTGCAGATTATTACACTGGATCCAAAGCAAACTCCCGGATTTACCTATTACCAACTTCACCTCAGATTGGAACGATGGCAGAGCAGTTGGTGCTCTGGTTGATGCTGTTGCTCCAGGTGAGTTCTATACCCATCTTCATTAATTACACTAGTTATTATATCTTGAATTTTGCCTCTCCTACTCCTTATGTATTTTATACTGTATGTAGCTAACTTCACTCATATATGGGATGTAGCTGACTTCACCCCATCTCATTCCATTCCATATTCAACTCTGATACGTTATACACATCAGGGGGTGGACAGTTCTACGGGAAGAATTTCCGCAAGTTTTTATTTAGTTACACAAAGGTACTGCAAGAGAGCACCACTGGGCTGTCTGAAATAGTTCAAAATTTACTCCATAGATGTCGCTCTGTTCGCTGTCTCCAGGCCAGGGAGTTTTGATTGTCATTTTCAAAAGCAAAGTTAATTTCAGGATTGTATGATCTGTGTTACGGTCTTTTTCAATATATAAGATTTTTCATAAACATTTTTTAAAATAATATTTCTTGGTGTTATTCTTAATACCAATATTATATATGACCATATTCTTAACACAGAAAAGAATCGATCCATTGTCAAGAGAAGCCCTACAAAAATCTTATCTGAAAAGAAATGGGGTTATTTATTTTGATTTCCTACAAAAGATAAATTTTTTACAATTTATAATAAATTATTATTGGTTCAGAGGTAGAGACTGCTGATACCAAAGGTCAAGGGTTCACATCTAGCATCATATAGAGACGGGGTCTAAATGGCCTCTTATGCCGTAAAAGACCTTAAACTTAATCGAATAAAAAAAAATTAAAATAATTAAATAAATAAATAATTCATAAAAAAAATTTATGAATTTCATTCATTAAAAAAAAAAAAAAAAAAAAAAAAAAAAAAAAAAAAAAAAATGTCGGAAAATTCTTTAAAATATTTAAGTTATTTGAGATACAAATTTAGAGACACTACTTGTCCTTAATTTGATTTCGTTTAAAAAAAATTAAAAGTAGGCCTAACAGTTGCAAATTAACTAGCTTAAAAAGGTATGTGAAAATAACAAAACCAGTGTACGCGAGAGTAAAATCGTAGAATTTGCAAACAACGATTTCGAACGAGCTTGAGTTCATAACCCATGTGGGTGAGTTTTTTTTTCCACAGCTTACTGTTTAGTTGGAACTGCGGCCATAGAGAGCGTTAATTTGACACAAAATTTCTGTTTAATTTTTGCGCGCAAAGTTAGTTCGCAGAAACTTCTGTAAGGGGGCGTCAAAACTTGTGGAAATCTTTTAACATGGAGCTGTCCAATCTTGATATATGTATGATCTGTGATACACATTTCCACTTAACCATGTAACATCTAATTCGTTTGATCTTATATAATAAAACACTATGTTCAACAAACAACGTCTTGTGCAATGCATATCATATATTTATAATTACACGTTTCTCCTATAACATATACAACAATTTTGGCGACGAGGTGAAAATTTACACAAAAAGTGAAAAAACACGTGGGAGGAAATCAAGTTCATTTATTTTACATCAAGCCTGTGTCGACTTTTAACAAGTGCATCTACTAATAACATTACGAAATGGATCCAAACCAACTGCAGGCAATAATAGAGGCAATGAAGAAAAACCAACAATTATTGATTGAAAGATTGATTGCCAACGGAACGCAAAATCAGATCAACGCCGCAAATGCCTGAGGTAACGAAATCCATACTTCTACTACAACAACAGTAAACGTTTCGCATGTGCCTCCATTTGAAAATTTCGACCCTAAGAAAGAAAAATTAAAATATTATCGACAACGGTTCGAAAATTACCTTAAAATCAAAGACCTTTTTAACGATAAAGAAAAAAGTG
The DNA here is from genome assembly GCA_023213315.1 of Euborellia annulipes. Taxonomy (NCBI): domain Eukaryota; kingdom Metazoa; phylum Arthropoda; class Insecta; order Dermaptera; family Anisolabididae; genus Euborellia; species Euborellia annulipes. The sequence goes on along the minus strand of JAKCPI010023854.1, from coordinate 164,215 downwards.
CCCAAATGCTTTTAAATCAATCGGTGCTTCAAATTACAATATACTAGCTGCTTTAGTTGCCCCCAAGACTCCAGCTCAATTTACTTACGATGAACTCATAAATGAGCTCGAGAAGCATATTGCACCTAAAAAGAATATAATAGTTTCTCAACATTATTTCCTCTCAACTTACCAAAAAGAAAATGAAACAGTGGCCGATTACGTTGCCTCCTTACGCAGAGATATTGCCGACTGTGAATTCAAAACCACGTGGGAATGCCAAAAGAACGTTTCAGCTCAATTTACTCGAGGCATTAACGACAGTTGGATTAAAGAACAAATTATCCAATCTGAATTAACAAATTTTCATGATATCGTATCAAAAGCTATAAGCTTAGAATCCTCAAAAGTGGATAGCCGTGAACTTTCAAAGACACACTCTACCTGCACATCAATCAACCAATCCGATGAAATTAACAAAATTCGAAACTCTAAACAACCAGCCCGTAGAGATCATGAAACGAGAAGTCCCAACAGAGGTCAACGCAATAGTCAAGAAACAGATCAAAATCGAGAGGAAGAAATTTTTATACGAAAATTGGAGTTGATAATCAATGTCTGCGTTGCGGCCGAGATAATCATACATCTGAAAATTGCAGAACTTATAGAGCTACATTAAAATGCACATCTTGCAACAAAACAGGACATGTATCAAAGGTGTGTATAAAAACATTGAGCAAGTTAAACACAAACAATAGATCAAATTCAATGTCAACCCATCAAATTGATAATTATAAAACAATTGGATTTAACAAAATTATTGACATTTCCCATAATAATTCGTCCACTCAAGATACAGACTCAAAAAAATATTACATAGAAGTGCAAATTGAAGGACATTTTCAAAAGTTTGAGGTCGATACCGGAGCGGGATTCACGCTTATCCCCGAAGACCAATATAATAAACTAAAATTAAATACAAAACTTCAGCCAACAAATATAAAATTTCGTTCGTATACAGAAAACATTTTTTACCTCCTCGCTGTTGCTCGCGTGGAGGTAAAATATAAAAACATATGTTCTGAAGAAGATTTATATGTCATTCCAAACGGATACGATGCACTTTTAGGAAGAGTATGGGTGCGACATCTAAAAATCAATTTGGATGAGATTGATGAAGAAAACGGGCCAAATAAAAAAGTTCAAAATCATATTTTTTCCATTAACACCGCGTCTGATATTGAAAATAATTTTCCAGAAATTTTTGATCAGAAGATTGGATGCTGCCCTGAATTTACAATTAAATTACAGCTCAGAGAGGGAGCAAAACCAAGTTTCACACCTGAACGGGATGTTCCATACGCGTTACGTGAACAAGTTGAAAAAGAACTTGATCGACTTGAAGAAGCTGGAATAATAACGAAATCGACAACCAGCGATTGGGGATCTCCCTTAGTAGTAATTCCAAAAGGAGACGGAACGGTTCGACTGTGCGTGGACTACAAAGTAGGTGTAAATGATTTATTAATAAACGTAAATTACCCTATAAAGAAAATATCTGATGTGTTAAACAGTTTGAGAAATTCCAAGTATTTTTGTAGATTGGACCTTTTTAAAGCATATTTACATTTGAAAACAGATCAAGCAAGCAGCATTGTTCAAACAATCTCAACTCATCGAGGAACGTATCGAATGAACAGATTGAGTTTCGGTATAAAAACAGCTCCCGCCGAATTCAATCGTGTCATAGACCAATTCTTACATGGATTGAAAAACACCATTGCTTATTTCGATGACATCATTGTACATGGCAACACACTTGAAGAATGCAAGAGAAATTTATATGCCTGTTTAACAAGATTACGTGAATACGACTTACACTTAAACAAAAACAAGTGTACCTATCTCCAAGAACAAATTGAATATCTGGGCCACATAATAGAACATAATAAAATATCAAAATCTCCAGCAAAAACCAGTGCTATAAACGATATGCCCCGCCCAAAGAACATCGCTGAAATACGCCAATTTTTGGGAATGATTACTTACTACTCGCATTTTATTCCAAAAATGTCCACAAAAACATATCCTTTATGACAACTTTTGAAGAAAAATACAAAATTCTTCTGGTCCGCGGAATGTGAAGCAAGTTTTATTAAACTAAAAAACGAAATTACAAGCGATCGAATATTAGTACCATTCTACCCAAGTCTCCGTTTCATTGGCAACAGATGCAAGCCCTACTGGAATTGCCGCAGTGCTATCACACACGATTGATAATAAAGAAAGACCGATTGCATTTGCATCGCGATCATTTTCCGACGCAAAACAAAACTATTCCCAATTAGACCGAGAAGACCTTGCAATTATCTTCGGAGTTGACCGCTTCTATCATTACCTTTATGGCCGACATTTTACGCTCATTACAGATAATCAGCCATTAACCAGAATATTTCATAGAAAAACGAAACTTCCAAAAATGACATCTGCACGCCTCTTAAGATACGCCTCCTTTTTATCAGGATTTGACTACAATGTTATTTTTAGAAAAGGTACTGATAACCAAAATGTTGACTGCTTATCCAGAGCACCGATAATACAAGAGAACACATCATCTGATATTATCATAAACGAAGAAGTACATCAAATATGTGCATCATCAATAATGAAAGTGTCTTCATTAACACTAACTCCCGATAAAATTATTGAAGAAACTGAAAAAGATGACGAACTCTCAAAAATAAAACAAGAACTATTGAATACAAATATCGAAACCGATTTTATTTTAGAAACAGGAATTTTGTTCAGAGTGAGTCGAATCGTCATTCCAAAAGCTCTTCAATCGGGTTCTACAAGAGCTCCATTCAACGCATATAGGAATAACAAAAATGAAACAATTAGCAAGAAGATATTGTTACTGGAAGGGCATAGACTGGGACATTGAAAGAATGGTAAAATCATGCGACCAGTGTTCAAAATTTAAAAACACATTGGCAAAGGCTCCTATTCACCATTGGGATCCTCCAACAAACAATTGGGACCGTATTCACATTGACTACGCCGGCCCCTTCCAAGGGTATTACTTCCTTGTGATGGTGGACGCAAAATCGCGTTGGGCTGAAATCAAAGTGCTTCGAGACGCCCCGAATTCAACGAACACAATTACATTACTCAATGAAATATTTTCAACGCATGGCTACCCAATTACAATGGTATCAGATAACGCGACAATATTCACAAGCGAAACGTTCCAAAATTACTGTCAAATGAACGGGATCAAACAAAAGTTCATAGCACCAGGACATCCGGCAACAAACGGCCTTGCCGAGAGGAACGTACAAACCCTAAAGAAACTATTAAAGGCAATGGAGAATGAAGAACTCCCGATAAATCAGAAAATTCAAAAAATTCTCTTGAGGTACCGTGCAACGCCCTTAACCGATGGAAAATCTCCAAGCGAAAATTATTTACAACGCAAAATCCGAATAAAACTAGACGCAATGAAACCTTATATTGAAGAAAAATCAAGCCAACCATTACAACCGTACACCCGATCACTTCTTGTTGGAGAGAGAGTTCAAACTAGGTTCATCATCAATAACAAACCAGTTTGGAAATTGGGAGAAATAACAAAGAAGTTAGGAAAACTTCATTACATTATTCGGCTTGATGAAGGAAGAACAATAAAACGTCACATAAATCAATTAATGAAAACCATATTACAAAAAAAGTCACTATTCAAGAACCACAAACAGAATCCAAACAGAAATTAAATGAAAATAAGTTCGATTTCATAAAATATGAAACGCGAAGACAAGAAGCTCCTCAACATGAAACGCTAAGACAAGAAGCTCCTCAACATGAAAAACGAAGACAAGAAGCTCCTCAACATGAAAAGCGAAGACAAGAAGCTCCTCAACAAGAATTGGAACCGATTAGTCAAGAAGTGGGACACAGTACTAGTCAAGAAGGCCCCCAACGAAGCAACGAATTGACTCAACTGGTATCTGACACGCAGAAACTCATCAACAGCGGAAGTCGGAGCGAACGAGAAGACCACCAAACCATTTCAAAGACTACGTTATCCAACTAAACTTTTATTCCCAGATTTGAACCTTTCCTAATGTAAACTTATTATAGTGGGGGAGAATTATTATATCTTGAATTTTGCCTCTCCTACTCCTTATGTATTTTATACTGTATGTAGCTAACTTCACTCATATATGGGATGTACGCTACCCCATCTCATTCCATTCCATATTCAACTCTGATACGTTATACACATTTCCACTTAACCATGTAACATCTAATTCTTTTAATCTTATATAATAAAACACTATGTTCAACAAACAACGTCTTGTGGAATGCATATCATATATACTGTATATACCTACACGTTTCTCCTATAACATATACAACACTAGTCGACAAGGTTTTTTTTCACAAGAAATCTGATTAGTGAACCTAGTGCATTTTTAATTAAATGCTTTTATTTAACTTACTCTTTCAAGGTCACCAACTTTGAGTCTTTGTTTAGGACACTTCCCGATGAGCTAGAGGTGTGAAATTTAATACTTAAGGGTCATTTTTGATGACACCAATATATGGTGGTTTTGATCAAAATAGATCAAACTAATGTGGTACTTTATTTGAAACCCTTCGCGAATTAATGTAATTTCAAAAGACTTCCCGATGGGCTAGAGTTGTGAAATTTAATACTTAAGAGTCATTTTTGATGACGCCACTATATAGTGGTTTTGATCAAAATAGATCAAACTAATGTGGTACTTTATTTGAAACCTTTTGCGAATTAATGTAATTTCAAAAGACTTCCCGATGGGCTAGAGGTCTGAAATGTAATACTTAAGAGTCATTTTTGATGACGCCACTATATGGTGGTTTTGATCAAAATAGGTCAAACTAATGTGGTACTTTATTTGAAACCCTTCGCGAATTAATGTAATTTCAAGACTTTCCGATGGGCTAGAGGTCTGAAATGTAATACTTAAGAGTCATTTTTGATGACGCCACTATATGGTGGTTTTGATCAAAATAGGTCAAACTAATGTGGTACTTTATTTGAAACCCTTCGCGAATTAATGTAATTTCAAGACTTTCCGATGGGCTAGAGGCGTAAAATGTAATACTTAAGAGTCATTTTTGATGACGCCACTATATGGTGGTTTGGATCAAAATAGACCAAACTAATGTGGTACTTTATTTGAAACCCTTCACGAATTAATGTAATTTCAAAAAACTTCCCGATGGGCTAGAGGTGTGAAATTTGATATTTAAGGGTCATTTTTTATGATAATGAATATTTTTTAATTGGGTCAAAATAGGTCAAATTAATGTGGTACTTTATTTGAAACCTCACGCAAATAAGGCCCTATTAACTATAGTTTTGAATTTTGATATTTACGAGTCATTTTTTTAAAAGCCTCTAAATTTGAAAGTTAATTTTAAAAAATCAAACGAAAAAAAGACTAAAAAGCTTAAAATAAAAATAAAATAAAAAAAAGATTTTTAAACAAATGCTTTTATTAAATTGAACTAAAAAGAGAAAAATAATTTAATTGTTCTTGTTAAAATTTTTTAATATTTATGACTTAAAATAAAAGCGTGGGGCGCGAGCATCGGAATCACTTCGAAGCGCCCCACGTTTTTATTTTAAGTCATAAATATTAAAAAATTTTAACAAGAACAATTAAATTATTTTTCTCTTTTTAGTTCAATTTAAATAAAAGCATTTGTTTAAAAAACTTTTATTTTATTTTATTTTTCATTCTGAATTCAGATATGTAGTTATAATTTTTCCATCAGGCACAGTTTTAGAGATGTAGAGCAAAATAGATTTTAATAGAAAATGTGCTCTAAAACGGCTTTTATATAGAATGTTCAAATTATTTTTAACGCGGTACCTCGTAAAAATATGCAGATAGAATACATATAAATTTTAAGTTTCAATCCAATCGGAGGTCATGTAGACGTGCCGCAAACGGCTTAAAGTTTAGAAAAAGCGAAATTTTTAAGATTTTTTTTGCTTTGGTCACCCCTATATATTTCTTGATATAACGATAATTAGTTTTATTAAGTTTATTTAGAAATAAATTTCTGGGAAGGAAAATAGTATCATTCAAGTAAAAAGCATTGTTTATCCTTCGACATACTTATATACCAAATAACAGAGATGTAAGATTACGTCACTCCAGTCAAGTTTTAGTGTGTGACCCCTAGGGCTGGACGGTAATGGATTTTCATTACCGACCTCGATAATGAAAAAAAACCGGTTTTTCTCGAAAGTCGGTAAAAACCGGTTTTTCTCGAAACTCGGTAAAAACCGGTTTTTACCGTAAGTCGGTTTTTACCGAGTTTCGAGAAAAACCGGTTTTTACCGATCTTACGGTAAAAACCGAGTCGTTTTTTTTTACCGTAGGGCTGTTTTTATCGAATTTTTCTCGTTTTCCATATTTTTACTTGAATTTTCATCACTTTAATAAAATTATACACTTCACATATATACAGTAGCATTTCCAAGTGTAATTTTTATATTTCCTTTAAGGTCTTTTTCGCATCTAAAGCAATTTAGACCCCATCAGTAATAATTAATTAATTTAAAATGCTTGGTAGCCAATTCAATTGAAATACATTTTGCTCGCTTGTAATGGGAAGCGACCTCGGGACCTCAGGTACACCCACAAGCATGGGGGTCCGCAGGATTTTTTGCAGGGGGGGCAAGTCACTTCAAGATAAGTTAAAAAAAAGGTATTTTGATATTAATAATGTTATACATCTTTTAGTATTTAAAGCTTTCACACCGCGGCAAGGTGGATGTATACTGTGAAAGATTTTTTTGTAATTTTTTTTGGTTTTATACATTTTTTTGTATCATTTTAATTTTCCAGGGGGGGGGCAAGTGCCTGGTTGCCCCCCCCTGCGGACGCCCATGCCCACAAGATATGAACCCCAGGGAGAATATTTTTGAATATATACCAAAAATCCTTTCAAAATAAGGGATTTATGAAATAAGTATAATTAGTAAAACTTTTTTAAATACGTACGTATTTAATAAAAAAATTTTAGACAAACATATTTGAAGAGACGCAAGAGTGAAAGGGAGAGGCCAAGGGAGGGGGTCCCTCTCTTCTCTTTGTCTCTCTCTCTCTCTCTCTCTCTCTCTACGACACTCAGCGGCGCGCAATAAAATTTATTATAAGCCTACATTTTATAAACTTTGTTTTTTTTTCTGCTAAAAAAAATAAAAAGATAGATTTTTACCTATTGATATAAAAATTTAATTTTAATTAAATATAGTCTATTTAGATACAATAAAAAATAGCCTATCATGATCTATATATCATTGAAATCAGAAAAAAATTTTCAATTTAATTAATCTAAGTAGACCTGAAAAAATTACAGATATTAAATTTATTATTATAATTAATTTTATTATTTTTATTATATTCGTTTCTCTCTTTTTTCTTTAATCAATTAAGAAAAATAATTTTTGCACAGCCCAACCCTTCTCTCCTTATCTTTGAGTTTAGAAAAAATTGGACCCCTCGGGTGCGAATTTGATGAAAATTGGAATTTAACCTCAGAGTAAGACTATGATGAACTAAAAATGATCCCCGACCCCCCTACTGAATTTTTTAGTTTTGAATAAATTCGCCCCCAATAGACAAAATTCGATGAAATTTTAAATGGAGGGGCTGCATCATTTTGAGTTGATCATAGTCTTTTAGATTATACTCTGAGCTTAAATTCCAATTTTGATCAAATTTGCACTAGTGGGGGCCAAGTTATTCAAATCTCAAAATTGATCATACTCTTTTAGATTCTACCCTGAGCTTAAATTCCAAATTTTATCAAATTTGCACTAGTGGGGGCCAAGTTATTCAAATCTCAAAATTAGGGGGGGGGGTCCGGGATCATTTTGAGTTGATCATACTCTTTTAGATTCTACCCTGAGTTTAAATTTCAATTTTTATCAAATTTGCACTAGTGGGGGCCAAGTTATTCAAATCTCAAAAATTGGGGTGGGGGGGGGGGGGCGTCCGGTATCAATTTGAGTTGATCATACTCTTTTAGATTCTACCCTGAGCTTAAATTCCAATTTTTATCAAATTTGCACTAGTGGGGTCCAAGTTATTCAAATCTCAAAATTAGGGGGGTCCGGGGTCATTTTGAGTTGATCATACTCTTTTAGATTCTACCCTGAGCTTAAATTCCAATTTTTATCAAATTTGCACTAGTGGGGGCCAAGTTATTCAAATCTCAAAATTAGGGGGGTCCGGGGTCATTTTGAGTTGATCATACTCTTTTAGATTCTACCCTGAGCTTAAATTCCAATTTTTATCAAATTTGCACTAGTGGGGTCCAAGTTATTGAAATCTCAAAATTAGGGGCGTCCGGGATCAATTTGAGTTGATCAGTCTATCTAAATATTCCCATACGAAATAAGAGAAAGTAAAACAAATCTTGTATAAAGTCACCAGATTTCTTTTACTTTCTCTTTTTCATATTCAATTAAAAAAAAAAAAAAAATTTAAATTACACTTCTTAAAGCTAAAACTTGAAATCTTTCGATAAAATAGAGAAATTACGGGTTTTACCGTGTCTCGAGAAAAGCAGATTTTTACTGAGTTTCGAGAAAAGCTTATTTTTACCGAGTTTCGAGAAAAACCGGTTTTTACCGTGTCTCGAGAAAAGCAGATTTTTACCGAGGTTCGAGAAAAACCGGTTTTTACCGAGTTTCGAGAAAAACCGGTTTTTACCGTGTCTCGAGAAAAGCAGATTTTTACCGAGGTTCGAGAAAAACCGGTTTTTACCGAGTTTCGAGAAAAATCTGTTTTTACCGCAGGCCGATAAAACTAAAAGTCATTTTTTTACCGTAGGGCTGTTTTTATCGAATTTTTCTCGTTTTCTTAAAATGCTTGGTCGCCAATTCATTTGAAATACCTTTTTCTCGCTTTAAATGGGAAACGAACCCGGAACACCTGGTACACTCACATTATATGAACTCAGGGAGAATATTTTTGAATACCAGTATATACCAAAAATCCTTTCAAAATAAGGGATTTATGAAATAAGTAGGTATATAATTATTAAAACTTTTTTAAATACGTATGTATTTAATAAAAAAATTTTAGACAAACATGCTTCAAGTGAGGGGAGAGTGGAAGGGAGGGAGGGCTAACACCATTTCGTTTCTTCTCTTTGTCTCTCTCTCCGACACAGCGGCGCGCAATAAAATTTATTATAATCCTACATTTTATAAACTTTGTTTTTTTTTCCGCTAAAAAAAAAATAAAAAGATAAATATTTACCTATTGATATACAAATTTAATTTTAATTAAATATAGCCTATTTAGATAAAATAAAAATAGCCTATCATGATCTATATGTCATTGAAATCAGAAAAAAATTTCCAATTTAATTAATCTACTTAGACTTGAAAAAATTACAGATATTAAATTTATTATGAGCCTATAATTAATTTTATTATTTTTATTATATTCGTTTCTCTCTTTTTTCTTTAATCAATTAAGAAAAATAATTTTTGCACAGCCCAACCCTTCTCTCCTTATCTTTGAGTTTAGAAAAAATTGGACCCCTCGTGTGCAAATTTGATGAAAATTGGAATTTAACCTCAGAGTAAGACTATGATGAACTAAAAATGATCCCCGACCTCCCCTACTGAATTTTTTAGTTTTGAATAAATTCGCCCCCAATAGACAAAATTCGATGAAATTTTAAATGGAGGGGCTGCATCATTTTCATTTGATTATAGCCTTTTATATACTACCCTGAGCTTAAATTCCAATTATCATCAAATTTGCACCAGTGGGGGCCAAGTTATTCAAATCTCAAAAATTGGGGTGGGGTGGGGGCGTCCAGTATCAATTTGAGTTGATTATAGCCTTTTATATACTACCCTGAGCTTAAATTCCAATTATCATCAAATTTGCACCAGTGGGGGCCAAGTTATTCAAATCTCAAAAATTGGGGTGGGGGGCGTCCGGTATCAATTTGAGTTGATTATAGCTTTTTATATACTACCCTGAGCTTAAATTTCAATTTTATATACTAACCTGAGTTTAAATTCCAATTATCATCAAATTTGCACTAGTGGGGGCCAAGTTATTCAAATCTCAAAATTAGGGGGGGGTCCGGGGTCATTTTGAGTTGATCATACTCTTTTAGATTCTACCCTGAGCTTAAATTCGAATTATCATCAAATTTGCACTAGTGGGGTCCAAGTTATTCAAATCTCAAAAATAGGGGCGCCCGGGATCAATTTGAGTTGATCAGTCTACCTGAATATTCCCATACGAAATAAGAGAAAGTTAAACAAATTTTCTTGTATGAAGACACTTAAGATTTTTTTTCTATTATAATTCAATTAAAAAAATAAATAAATAAAAAGAATCTTAAATTACACTTCCTAAAACTGAATATAAGCTTGAAATCAATTCGATAAAATAAAGAAAATACGGATTTTACCGTGTTTCGAGAAAAGATAAAAAAAGTTGGTTAAAAATTTATCAAAATTCCCTAAACATAGGATTACCATAATTAATTGATAAAAAAGGCGGAGATCCTGGGTTCGATTCCCGGGGGCCATGGGATGTTGGGCCTCATCAATAAAAAACACTCACATGTCTTGTTAAATATAATTAATTGAGGCCAGACGGACAGACGACTTCCGGATGGTCTCGAGTAAGGAAAAATTGATGAAAATAGGCACTGATATCTGCGTTTTTATCTATCCTGAGACGTGAATTATATTAACAAACTTAGCTTTATTTACAAGCATTTTAGATTAAAAAATAAGTATTTTGGGGCATCTAAGATGCGAGAGATGCCAGAAAAAATTTCAAGAAAACTATTTTTTTTAATTATAATTTTTAGATTTTGAGCTTAAAGGGCCCAGTCCCCTCAGGATATAAATTTCAAGAAAATGATTTTTTTTTTAATATAATGTTTAGATTTAGAGCTTAAAGAGCCCGGGTCCCTCAGAAAAAACATTTCAAGAAAATGATTTTTTTTTATATTTTAACCGTGAAAATAATTTTTTTTATTAAAATTTTAAGGCTGGAGCGCAGAGGGCCCGGGGCCCGGGATATAGCCCCTTCCCTGCCCCCCTGTCTGCCGCCATGATCGTACGTTCCGCCGGGAAGTATCGTACGTCTTATGTACAGTACATACGATGTACGTACATAAGATGTCCCGTTTAGGTCCGGTCTAGGACCCGTGCGACCCAAACAGTAAGTCTTTAGTGCATCTTATGTATAGTGAGGGACAATATTAAGTCCCATCCATGCGTTTTCTACTTGTGATTATTTCATTGTTTTTATAAAAGAAAATGAAAATCTTTATTGGAAATTTTCTAGGTTTGAACTATAAAAGTTTTCATTAAAAAATATGTAATATTTTTTTAAACAACAATGAAATAATCACAAGTAGAAAACGAATGGGTGGGACTTAATATTGTCCCTCACTGTACATACTGCCAGAACGAATCTTACATCCCGTTTTGGTCCCGTGCGACCCAGGAATACGTTTTTAATAAATTCTACATCCCTTTTACATCCAATTTTGGTCCTGCAGATTTTTATTTATTTTCATCTTATTTTTGCGTTATGTTAAAAAAATTAAGACTCCATTTGGCATAGCACATTATTATGCAGAGGATTACCTCAGTCAAAACTTAAATTTTAAATAGTTTTTATTATTTATTTATTTATTTATTTACAAAAAACGAGATGTTCTGGAACCAAGTTCCCTGGAACATATTTCTTAACATTAAGAGGTTACATGCATATTTTTAGGATACATAAATGTTCATTAGGGTGGCCGCAAAAAACAAAATTTTTTAATTTCTTTCTGTCGAACATCCTAAAAGTTGTCTTTTGGCTAGAAAATGATAATGGCAAAGTTTTAGCTAAATTGGATAACGTTAACCCGTGCCTCATCGGGGTTAAAATTTTGAAAAAATGGGATTTTATCTAAAAATTCGCAGTTTTTACTTCATAAAGCGAAAACCAAGTATCGTAGAAAAATGATTCCGGGCTCATTTCATAGCAAATTTAATTCTCTTGAGGATTTATAATAACCATTTTTTCATTAAGACATATAGATTTAGAGATATTTACAAATTAGCATTTCGGTTTTGATATATTGCTCTTTCTGAAAAATAAGTGGAAAGTCACATTATAGACCATTCGATATAACATTTTGCCGGAAAAATATTCCGAAGGGAATGAAATTTTTACTGGTTATTTGTGGGTACTCTAGAATGCCAATCCTAAGTTTTCGACCTCGAGGACCGTGTGGGGGGGGAGGGGAGGGGGACAAAAACCTCAAAAATTTGAGAATTCTTCAGTTTTTTGCTTATATCTCGTAAACTATTCATATTTTGTGAAATATAGCACAATACAAAGTTGTAGAGCATTAAATTTGCTTAGTTTAGTAAATCTAATCCTCTACAACTTTGTATATGACTAGGCTAAATAAAATATGCTTATGTTACGAAATATATGCGAAAAACTGAAAAAAGTTAAAGATTTTTGAGATGTTTTTTCCTCTCCTACCCCTTCCAAGTTAAGACAGGGTCCTCCAAGACGAAAAACTTAGGTGTGGGGGTACACCAAATAACTTGTAAAAATTTAATTCACTTCCCAATACTTTCTAGGTAAAAAGTGGATAACGACATGACGATTCGTTTTTACTTTTTCTGATATTTTTTACATTTCGAGAAAATTTGTCCATCTTTGACCGGCCGTATTTCGGTTAGTAGTGGGTTTACAAATTCGTTTTATGTACCAGATTTTAGCAAATTTAATGCTCTACAACTTTGTATTGTGCTATATTTCACAAAATATGAATAGTCTACGAGATATAAGCAAAAAACTGAAGAATTCTCAAATTTTTAGGTTTTTGTCCCCCTCCCCTCCCCCCACATGGTCCTCGAGGTCAAAAACTTAGGATTGGCATTCTAGAGTACCCACAAATAACCAGTAAAAATTTCATTCCCTTCGGATTATTTTTCCGGCAAAATGTTATATCGAATGGTCTCTATTGTGACTTCCCACTTATTTTTCAGAAAGAGCAATATATCAAAACCGAAATGCTAATTTGTAAACTTCTCTAAATCTATACGCTTTAATGAAAAAATGGTTATTATAAATCCTCAAGAGAATTAAATTTGCTATGAAATGAGCCTAGAATCATTTTTCTACGATACTTGGTTTTCGCTTTATGAAGTAAAAACTGCGAATTTTTAGATAAAATCCCATTTTTTCAAAATTTTAACCCCGATGAGGCACGGGTTAACGTTTTCCAATTTAGCTAAAACTTTGCCATTATCATTTTCTAGCCAAAAGACAACTTTTAGGATGTTCGGCAGAAAGAAATTAAAAAATTTTGTTTTTTGCGGCCACCCTAATGTTCATACACAGAGTTCTTCAATCTCTTCCCCGTCCATAACTCAATCACACTCAGGAAACAATTAGCACAAAAAGAAAAATGACTAGATGACTATCACAGTTAAGATTGCAAGTAAAAATGACTAGACATAAGATTATCACAGTAGAATTGGCAAAAAGAAAAATACTTAATTTTTTTTTTTTGATTACTGTTTTTATATGGGAAAAGTGTGAAACACTCCAACGCACAAAAGAAAAAGAAAAAACACATTTTGTATAACACCTTTTTTTATTTGGGGATAAGGATTTAAAATTAATAAATAATAATAATTCAAAAAGAATAGAATAGAATAGAATAGAAAATGTTTATTTAAATAAATTACATATTTTATGTTCATACATAAATACAGATATAAGCATAAAATGCAAATAAACAATTATTTAGGCTTAGCGAATGTGCTGTCAGCCTGGAGTTTTAATTCAAATTAAATTCTGCAACCAGTTGTCGTCGGTAATTGCCTGCCGCCCTGATAAAATTCGCCAAATTATTCCAGTCTCCATCAAGAACCCTCCTTATCTCTTCCTTATTTAAATATGGCCTCTTGAAGTTTTCCCTTCTAAATGGCCGCAATATTAAACATTTTCCCAAAAAGATAACAATACAAAATAAATAAAATATACGGGTACATAATATTGCTAGATTCATAAAATGGTCTAGGACTTTTTAAACAAAGATAAACATACATGTGGAAAAATACGAGCATATAGTATAACAAATTATTTTTAATCGTTGTTTTCTTCTATATTTCTTCCGGTTGATAGAAAATAGCCTACATTTCTATGTTCTCAAGGTGATTGTTCATTTCAGCAAACTACTTCTGTGTCGAGCTTGTTTGTTACAAAAGACATTAATTGAACTAAAAAAAAAAAAATAATTTTAGGGCAGGTTTTTTCATATTTGGGTAGTTAGTGTAGTCTCTGTTGAATTGCTTTTTTTTGTAGTGCAGAAACCCTCTTTATTTTTATTCTTATAGTAAAATCAGTGACGGCGCTACGGGGGGGGGGGGGGGGCTAGGGGGCATGCGCCCCCCGGCGGGGACTGTATGCCCCCCCCCCCAATCAGATTGAAAACCAAATAAAAAATTCCTAAAATTTTTATTCACTTTTCCTTAAAAAAAATTAATTTAAGCTTTGAGCTTTTTTATTACAAAGTAAAAAAAGAAAGATTATTTTTTATTCTTATTTTAATAAATAAATTTAGTTACCCTAAGTTTTTGTCAAGTAAATATCTTTCTTTGGGCCATTAAAATGTCATCGAAAAGAAAAATATCCAATAACTTCATTGAGCCTCAATCTAAAAAAAATAATTGTTCTTCAAGTACAGGTGGAAATCCACCAGCTTATGAATCAAGCTCAAGTGATCGCAAGTGATTCAGAAGAAATTGATACTGATTTTGAGAAATTTTGCGCCTCACTTACCAGCCCAGACAGCCTGGAATATTGCAGTAATATTGCAGCAACCTTGCACAATATTGACAATATTGGAGCAACAATGCTGTAATTCCGCTGCGCAATATTGAAGTGAGGACATTGCAGAAATATTGCAGCAATATTGCTGTGGTAACATTGAAGTGTGAATATTGCGGCAATATTGCAGTGGCAACATTGAATAGTGAATATTGCAGCAATATTGCATCAATATTGCCGTTGCAATATTGAAGTGTGAATATTGTTGCAATATTGCATCAATATTGCTGTTGCATTATTGAATACTCAATATTTCAGCAATATTGCAGTGGCAATATTGAAGTGTAAATATTGCAGCAATATTCCTGAAATATTACAGTGGCAACATTGAAGAGTGAATATTGAAGCAATATTGCAGCACAATGTTGCAATGGCAACATTGAAGTATGAATATTGCAGCAATATTGCAGGGTCAATATTGAAGTGTGAATATTGGAGCAATATTGAAGTGGCAACATTGAATAGTGAATATAGGGTCAAAATTATCATATCAACTTTATAATATTCATATTAATTAAATTAATTAATGCCCGTGATGACCCGTGGCTCAGAGAGAAGACACTAGCTTCTTGAACCTGGGGTCCCGGATTCGCTTTCCGTCCCCAGCGAGAAAAATTTATTTCATTTGAATTGACTGCAAATAATTTGAAATAAATAGGGATGGGGTCTAAATCACCTTAGATGCCGAAAAAGAAAAAAAAAGAAAAAAATTAAAAAAAAAAAAATTAATTTTAAATATTATAAATTATTATTTTTTTACAATTTATAAGTGACTTTTGTTTAAAAAAAATTTAATAGTACTACATACGAATTAAGTAGCTTAAAAAGTGTTGAAATTTCATATAGCAAAACGTACGAGGCAATAAAGGAGTCGAATATTGGAATTAAGACATTGGAAATATTGAAAATGCAAAAAACTCGTGTTCAAATCCCTCTATGAACAATTTTTTTTTTTTACCCTGCAATATTGCCACAATATTCCATGCAATATTGCCGGAATATTCCCGTAATATTGCTGCAATACATGCAATATTTTTGTAATATTGCCACAATATTCCATTCAGTATTGCCACAATATTCCTGCAAGTTACAAAGAGGCGGACATAGGAATATTGCAACAATGTTGCTGCATTGTTCCTGCAATATTCCCTGCAAGGTTAAATATTGCAATGTAAGATCCCTGCAATATTACTGCAAGATTCCAGGCTGTCTGGGAATGCAAGGCCAATCTCTTTCACAGAAATTTCTGGACCCTAAGATATGAAGGGGTCGGGCGCAGATACTGTTTAACCCACAAATATCTCAGAACTAAACCTATATATGAACCCTGTTATTCAATGGTGTGTCAAAGACCAAAAAATTCAAAATTGAGTTAAGCGTGGAATATTGTTTCAAATGCTTTAATTAATAGTATTTTTTATGAAATATGTCCTAAAAAACTTTATTTTTAATGTAAAAGCATAAAATTATTTTTACAATATTTCAATGCAAGATTTTACATTTTGCAATAATGATTTATGTACTTAACATGTTGTTTCGTAATACTTAATTTGAAAAGAACAATTTTTCATTTATGCGTCAAGTGCAAGACATCGTAAACAACTATACGCTTGAGATATATTGTTGCGTTTATGCCCTAAGTATTTTCAATTATGAACACCGGCATCGCTATTGTTTAGAGGTATTTAATATAAACTCAAGAAAATATTAATTTTATTTATTTCAAATTTATATATTCAATACACTATTACTATATTCCATTTGTTGAAATTTAATACAAGTATTTCATAACCTACAAAAATTATCAATAGTTATATTATAATTCATTTTTTACTTTCTTTTAGCCTAATTCTATAATGTTTTCTATCTTTTTCTATGAACTATATATATATATATAATTTTCCAATTAACAATAAATTAATATCGTTTAATTGAGTTTTAACCAGTGTGATTTTAACAACCAATAAAAAGTTATTTACCAAATAATATTATATATATATTTTTTCCCTTAAATAAACAAAAATCATTTTTTTTTTTGAAAATTTTCTCTGAATTCGTAGACGTCAAAATTTATTATTCCTGATAATGAAAATGAAGATGAGGATGAGGGTCAGTGCGATTTCGAAAAGACAACAAAATAAATAATATTAGGTTAGGTTAGGTTGAAGTGGCCGTAATATTAAGTCTATTTCATTATTATAACTTTGATTTACTGTTTCCAAGCTATTTATTCAGAAAATAATTGATGAGAAAATTTTGATATCACTTTCTATTTAATTTTAAAATATTAATACTATTTAAAATTGATGAATGTGATTTTGATAAAAAGTTTCTATGCTACTAGTATTAAATATAAAGAGACTTTGAAGCATTTTTGCAAATATAATTGGACTTAGAGAATTTTTCAATCATGGGTCAAGGGACTTTGAAGCATTTTTTACAAATATATATCGCACATAGAGAATTTTGTAAAAATAATTTTTTATATTTTATTTTTTTTCTCTAAATTAGTCATATTTTTAGAGATAATTTATGAATATCTGCCATAAGTACAGTATTTACTTGCACAATTGACAAAAAAAATGATATATAATCTAATAAAAACAATTTAAATCAGAAAAACTTTAATGTTGATTTTCTCAAAACTCGATATTTGGTCTTTGACACACCATTGAATAACAGGGTTCATATAGTTCTGAGATATTTCAATTTTAAAATTTGAAAACAAACAAAACACCAATGGGAAGCTTGTTTGTTTGCTACTATCAGAGCACTCTAATGGCAATATATATCATATAGGCTGAGAAACAAATTGTACAACTAGTACAGACCTTTGCTCAATTGATGGAGCCTCTTCATATTTTTCAAGTGATACCTGAGGGATCATGCCAACCAAAACTGAAAATATTTCCTTGCACGACATTCGGTTAGGTTTCAAGACGTTTCAGAGCTGGTTGGTGTATCATTTTTTAGATTCTCTTAAAAATCTATATTCTCATTTTGCCCTTGAAATCTTTTGAAACACCCTTTACTCTTGTACTTCATAGAAAAGAGTAGAAATGGTGGTCATGGTAACAGAATATTAATATTTTCCCATGTTTGTAAATTTATCATCTTCGATTCTAATGTACTTTACTGTCGGAAACTATATGTCGGCAAAAAATCTGAATCTGATGCGTCCAGTCACACCAGATTTTTTTGTTTCCCGTTTGATATAGCCTATAGATTTGACTGCCCCCCCCTGTTAGTAAGGTTGCCCCCCTACTGCCCCCCGCTGAGAATAAGCTAGCGCCGTCACTGAGTAAAATATATGACATTCCATCATTTTATTTAAAAAAGAAGTAGATATATTTGTTATTTTTATTTTGATTCAACAATAAAGTGATGAGATGTGATATATTTTACAATATGCGAAAGTTTAGGGCCACTGGTTTCTGAGGCAAGGGCGGATTCAGAGGTGTTTCTCGGGGTGGATAATCTGGTGTGACCAGCACACTATTTTTTCTTAATTTCGGTAATTTAAAGGCGCATTCTGTACTTGATTGCCAGAATATAAATACAAATCAAATTTTTAAGTATTAATTTTTAAAATTTTACATTAAAAATAATTTTTTTTTTTGAACAAAAGGTATTTTTTTAAATCTCGGGGGGGGGGGGTAATTATCCTTTTTACCCCTCCCCTTGTATCCGCCCTTGATTTGAAGCAGCCATTTGCTTTCATTTTTCAATCCCGATCTTTCGCCGCGCTTGGCAGGTGTCTTATTTCTTGTACAAAAATGACAGGGAGTATGTTCTTTGTGTAATTATTAAAACGAATATTTTTTATATTTATTCAATTCATTTTGTATCCAAATGGCTTAAATAAAATAATCGGACTGCCTAAAATCCGAACCCTCGACCCTTGATATAGAAGGTCTGTACGCTATTAACTACATCACGGCCGGAGGGCAGAAATACAATATATAAAATATTTTGGAAAAAAATGAATTTCTTGCTCTTTTAATTTTTTTAATTTAAAAAATTTTAGTTTTTTTTAATTTAAAAAAGTTAGTTCACTTGAGTAGGAGCAAGTGCACAGTACTTGATAACGGCTGCAGAATAAGGAGTCTAAACGTTGTACAGTATTTATAATTTTAATAAATATTTAATACAAAAATGTGGTCCATGATTAAATATTCCCCTAATAATAAAAAATTTTATTTAAAAAAATGATACATTTTTAAAAATAAATTAAATAAAAAAAGACATTGCCTCACCCCCTGTCCCCTTCTGAAGAATGCCAGGGAGGAAAATGTACCCTTGCCCCTTGGGCAGCGCCGGATTGGGAAGTCACAGCGGCCCGGGAAAATTCTAGCTCGACTGGCCTCATCTATAGTATATTATATATTATAATCGCGGAGTGTCCGTCTGTCCGTCCATTTGTCACACTCTTTTTGACCAACTTCCCGTTGGAATTTTGAAACGAAATTCTGCCGTCTTATAAAGGACTTTGTGGGCGAGGGTCTGCCGTAGGAGGGCCCGAGCCAGCTGAGGGGGTCCAGGGGGGCGTAGCCCTCCTTTCCAGACACGAAGCCCGCCCAAGGAGGGGGCATATCTTCTTATAATTAAGAAAAGGCGAGAGTCCCACGGCGGGCCCGAGTCAACTGGCGGGAGGCCCAGGAGGGCGAAAAACAAAACGCAAAAAAGTAAAATTGAATAATATTGTATATAATTTAACTAAAACTGTTCTTTGACTGACTGGATTAGACTGTGGCAATTTAAGTATCCAAATTTTAATTTCATTTAAGGCCATTTAGACCCCGTCTCTATTTATTTCAGTTGGATTGGTAGCCAATCTAATTGAAATAAATTTTTGTCGTATGAGACGGTATGCGAACCCTCTTTGGAATCAGAATCTAATGCTCTACCTCTGAGGCTAGTCAATTTAGGCTCTATTCACACGGGGATACTCAAATCTCGGATACTTGTCGACTAGTAGACTCGAGACTGTTAGCCTCGAGACTGTAGTTGCCTGTCATATTCACACGGCCGCTACTTAAATAGCGAGTATCCTATCAACTTACTCAGTTCCCTCCAAATTTTAAACATCAA
Source organism: Euborellia annulipes (assembly GCA_023213315.1). Classification (NCBI taxonomy): domain Eukaryota; kingdom Metazoa; phylum Arthropoda; class Insecta; order Dermaptera; family Anisolabididae; genus Euborellia; species Euborellia annulipes. The sequence continues at coordinate 144,188 of JAKCPI010023854.1, read as the reverse complement.
CATTTGAAGGGACAAAAAGTTATTCTTAATAATTACTCTGGTATTGTTAATAAAATTTTGTATAGTTTGTATTTGGTTCACTTGCTTTTTTCAATTTGAATAAATATGGCCTCCAAGACCTTAAATTAAAAAAAAAAAACTTTGCTATAAAAAAAAAAATAAATAAATAAAATAAAACACTCGATTATTTGTTTACAATTAATAAATAATTTTAAACAAATAAATATTTTGGGTTATTTCTCAATTTTTTTATCTTTATTTTTGCTAAACATTAAAATTTTAAAATTCTAAAATTTTTTTTTTATGTAAAACATTTACCCTCTCTTCCCACTCAATCAAAATTGTTCAATTTCCTCCTCTAGCTTCAGATTTGTTTCTTTTTCGCGCATTTTTTTTGGAAAGTATCGAGGAAAACCAGGCGACTGAGTAGCTTGGAGACCTGCATGTCCAGTCTCTTGGCAACTGAGTCGCGCAGTCGCCGATACTCGGCGAGTATCGGCGACTGGAGTTTCCCCGTGTGAATGGCGCCATTGGATTACACATGTCGAGTCGCTTCGCTACCCAGTATCCTAGTTGCTCGGAGATTTGAGTATCCCCGTGTGAATAGAGCCTTATTCATCTGTTGATACTTTTTTAAGTGAGATAATTCTATTTATAATTTAAGGCAAAAAAAATTTACTTTTCCATAATACACAAAAAAAAACATAATTTGATTTTTTTAAAATAAAAATTAATATTTTATAGAACATAAGAGGGGGCGTCAAAAAATAACAAGAATTATTTTTTTACTAGAAAATTCTGCTTACTTTTATTCAAATTCCATTACATCCATTACAGACCTTCAAAGTAATAATCTCCCTCAGACAAATTACATCGATTCCAGAGTTCAGCCCACTGTTCAAAAAACTCCCTGAAGCCCCTTTTTGATAATCTGTTAAGTACACCAGAAATGTTCTTGTTTAGCTCTCGATCACCTGGTGGATAAGCAAAGTACTGTTACTGCGAATTACTATTGTGATGTTTTGAAGAGCCATTAAAAAGGAAAATTGCAACAAAAAGACCAGCAAGAACAATCTTGCTCAAATGGATCCTTCCCCACGATGCACCGGCACATCGCGCCATCAGGACTCAAAAAACAATCACTGAATTAGGCATTGAGGTGATGCCACATCCATCCTTTTTCACCGGACCTTGAGCCCTGTGACTTGCACCTATTTCCTGGAGTGGAAAAAAAAGCTATGGGGTCGTAATTTTCAGAGTGATCGAGAGCTAAACAACAACATTTCTGGTGTACTTAAATTTAAAATTTACAAATGCCGGTAGAATTCAATCTTCAATACAAGATGTTCTTTTCTCGGCACTCTTGGTTGAAATTAGGTGGTAGGTTTTCAATTTCTTAATAAAATTTTTTGAATTTTATTAACAGAGGTTTTTTATTAGGTAGGTTTACATTGCGGACCGTGAAAGCCGAAACATTTATGAACGGCCCGCACTGTAAACCTACCTAATAAAAAACCTCTGTTAATAAAATTCAAAAATTTTATCAAGAAATTGAAAACCTACCACCTAATTTCAACCAAGAGTGCCGAGAAAAGAACATCTTGTATTGAAGATTGTATTTCTGGTGTACTTAATAGACTATGAAAAAGAGCATCAGGGAGTGTTTTGAACAGTGGACTGAACGCTGAAATCGTTGTATTTTGTACGCGGGAGTTTACTTTGAAGGTCTGTCTGTATTGGAATTTGAATAAAAGTAATCGGAATTTTCTAGTAAAAAATAATTCCTGTTATTTTTTGACACCCCCTCATATAATAATTATTTTTTAAATAAATATATGTATTTGATTTGAGTTTGTTCTCCTCTGCCTCCCCCATGGGTAGGTTTCCCATAATCTATTAAGGCCAGATTCGGACAGACAACTTCCGAGGGGTCTGGAGGGGCATGGAAAATTTTTTGAAAATTAGGCAGTGAAAACTGCATTTTTAGCTATCATATACATAAATCTATGGGGGTTTATAAAACTTTCAAACGCCTTTTTTCCAATTGTTGAATTTCGGACTTCCACCACTATGATTCTCAGCAAAAGATATTATCAAACTTAGCTTGATTTATTAAAAAATAAATATTATGGGCTTAATAAATGTCGAAGGCCTTTTCTTCAGACCGCCTAAATCATTGGATCAGATCTATACAAACAAGCCTGCCTCATGACCTAGTGCATGTTAATTATACAACTGAATCATTACACTCTCCTGTAAATGGTTGACAGCTAGCTGTAGGGTGGAAAAATAAATAATAAATAATGCCTGCGGCCCCAAAAAGTCAGCAGCCTCTTAAAGCCAACAAACGGCCTCTAAAACTCGCAGCCTTTTAAAGCTACTGGCATCTTAAAGCACGCAGCCTCGAAAAGCTCAAGCCCCAAAAAGTCAGCGGCCCTGAAAAGACCGCGGCCTCTTAAAGCCTAAGGACTCTAAAACCCTGCGGCCTCTTAAAGCCAGGTGCTTCTTAAAGCAAGCAGCCTCTAGAAGACTGCGGCCTCTTAAAGCCAACGGCTTCTAAAAGTTCGAGGCCCCAAAAAGCCAGCGGCCTCTCGGCCTCAAAAAGCCAGCGGCCCTGAAAAGACCGCGGCCTCTTAAAGCCTAAGGACTCTAAAACCCTGCGGCCTCTTAAAGCCAGGTGCTTCTTAAAGCAAGCAGCCTCTAAAAGACTGCGGCCTCTTAAAGCCAACGGCTTCTAAAAGTTCGAGGCCCCAAAAAGCCAGCGGCCTCTCGGCCTCAAAAAGCCAGCGGCCCTGAAAAGACCGCGGCCTCTTAAAGCCTAAGGACTCTAAAACCCTGCGGCCTCTTAAAGCCAGGTGCTTCTTAAAGCAAGCACCCCTCAGCCTCTAGAAGACTGCGGCCTCTTAAAGCCAACGGCTTCTAAAAGTTCGAGGCCCCAAAAAGCCAGCGGCCTCTCGGCCCCAAAAAGCCAGCGGCCTCTCGGGAAAATCCCGATTCTCCAGACCGGCCAATCCGGCGCTGCCCTTGGGAACCGCTGCAATAGAGGGTTTCCCCGTAAAACATAAACGAAAAGGGTTACCAACTTCAATTTCCTCGTATTTTATTTAAACAGAAAAAAAAGTTACATAACGCGTTGTTCAACCCCCCCCCCTCCACCCTTGTAACGCATGGTAACGTTTTACGAAACCCCCTCTCCCCCAAATTGCGTTACGGGATACTTGTGCGCTCCCTAGTCTAAAATGAAGGTTTAAAATTTTTTATTTATTATTTTATTACTTTATTTAAAATTTTTTATTTAAATAATATTTTGCAAAAATTTTTTTTTCAAAAATATTTTGGAAGCAGGGGCGTCTATAAGGAGGAGCCCGAGTGGGTTCCGCCCCCCCCCCCTCCCCCCGAAGGCAGACGTTCCGGCCAGGGGCGTATATAGAAATTTTTTTAGGGGGGCCTGAACTCAAAAATTTTTTTTAAAGAAACTCTGCTGCCCTGCAGACATTTTTTTTTTTCGGGACCAAAATTTTTTGTCTTGCGTCAAACAATTTTTTCCCGTCCGTGCGTGAGAATCATTTTACCTTTTTATTTTGTCGCCGTGCGGATTTATTTTTTTTGAGCAAACTCATAGGCGCCGGAACTGGGGGGGGGGGGGCAGGGTACATTTTCTCCTCCCTGGCATCCTCTAGAAGGGGGCAGAGGGGCAATATGTCTTCTTTTATTTCATTTATTTTTAAAAATGAAACATTTTTACTTTTGAAAAATAAAATCTTTTAAATTAAAAAATAATTAAAAGAGTAAGAAATTCATTTTTGTATTTCTAAAATTTCTAAAATATTATATCTTCTATACTATTATATAAAAGACAATCTCTGTCTGTCTGTCTGTCTATCTGTCTGTTTGTAACGCATAGACTCCGAAACTACTGGACCGATTTTCATGGAGTTTTTTTTAATGGGTAGAGAATTTTCCGGGGGTGGTTTTAGGCTATCATTATATCGAATTAGGGGTAGGGAACCCCCCCTTTTTGGGGGTTATCAATTACCCCATAGCAAAGCATTGGAAAACAGGATCTAACTCGCTTTATGAAAAATATATTTATCAAATCTTTAAAATGAAAAATAAAAACTCTTCCTCCCCCTAACAATTCGACATTTGAAAAGATTTTTCCGCTCTGCGCCCCCCCCCCCCCCCTAAAATTTTATTTTTTTTATTTTTCATTCGATTTTAATAAAATTTAAAATGACGCTTTCTTAGGGTGTAAATAATTGAAAAATGGTATTTTAGACCCCAGAAAGTTCAATCACCCCCCTGCCCCCCCCTGAAATTTATTTTTCATTCGATTTTAATAAAATTTAAAATGTTGCTTTCTTAGGGTGTAAATAATTGAAAAATGGTATTTTAGACCCCAGAAAGTTCAATCACCCCCCTGCCCCGCCCCTGAAATTTATTTTTCATTCGATTTTAATAAAATTTAAAATGTTGCTTTCTTAGGGTGTAAATAATTGAAAAATGGTATTTTAGACATCAGAAAGTTCAATCACCCCCCTGACCCCCCCTGAAATTTATTTTTCAATCGATTTTAATAAAATTTAAAATGACGCTTTCTTAGGGTGTAAATAATTGAAAAATGGTATTTTAGACATCAGAAAGTTCAATCACCCCCCTGACCCCCCCCTAAAATTTATTTTTCATTCGATTTTAATAAAATTTAAAATGACGCTTTCTTAGGGTGTAAATAATTGAAAAATGGTATTTTAGACATCAGAAAGTTCAATCACCCCCCTGACCCCCCTAAAATTTATTTTTCATTCGATTTTAATAAAATTTAAAATGACGCTTTCTTAGGGTGTAAATAATTGAAAAATGGTATTTTAGACATCAGAAAGTTCAATCACCCCCCTGACCCCCCCCTAAAATTTATTTTTCATTCGATTTTAATAAAATTTAAAATGACGCTTTCTTAGGGTGTAAATAATTGAAAAATGGTATTTTAGACATCAGAAAGTTCAATCACCCCCCTGACCCCCCCTGAAATTTATTTTTCATTCGATTTTAATAAAATTTAAAATGACGCTTTCTTAGGGTGTAAATAATTGAAAAATGGTATTTTAGACATCAGAAAGTTCAATCACCCCCCTGACCCCCCCCCTGAAATTTATTTTTCATTCGATTTTAATAAAATTTAAAATGACGCTTTCTTAGGGTGTAAATAATTGAAAAATGGTATTTTAGACATCAGAAAGTTCAATCACCCCCCTGACCCCCCTGAAATTTATTTTTCATTCGATTTTAATAAAATTTAAAATGACGCTTTCTTACGGTGTAAATAATTGAAAAATGGTATTTTAGACATCAGAAAGTTCAATCACCCCCCTGCCCCCCCCCTGAAATTTATTTTTCATTCGATTTTAATAAAATTTAAAATGACGCTTTCTTACGGTGTAAATAATTGAAAAATGGTATTTTAGACATCAGAAAGTTCAATCACCCCCCTGCCCCCCCCCCTGAAATTTATTTTTCATTCGTTTTTAATAAAATTTAAAATGTTGCTTTCTTAGGGTGTAAATAATTGAAAAATATATTAATCAAATATTTAAAATAAAAAATAAAAACTCTTTTTCATAATTAATTAAAATACATTTATCTGGACAACTCTTAGTCATATCCCGAGACGCCGCCCGCCAGGGCTAGCGGGGTAGGGTTGCCGAAGGCAACCCTACCGCAGCTAGTATATATATATATTGTTTTCCAAAATATTTTATATAGACCCTATTGTATTTCAAATTTCTAAAAACATTTTACGAGTATATTGAATTAAAAAAAGAAAATTAAAAATACAGTACAGTCCCGTTAATCCGAACTAATTGGGACCGAGGGTCGTTCGGATTATCGGGAAGTTCGGATTAACCGGAATCGTAAGCTTGAATTAGTTAATTTTGATAATAAAGTCGTATTATAACCTTGTAAACCGTGAAACTTGTCGGTGATATTAAACTCTAAATAAACAGTGGCGTAACCAGGGGGGGCGAGGGAGGGCTCGAGCCCCCCCCCCCGCCCCAGGCGCATCGAACCCTTGGCGCCCCCCGGAACCGGCATAGGCGCCCTACGGCCTCTAAAATATAGCCCAGCGTATGTGATTTTATCATATTCTTTTCATCGATTGTCTTAAAAAATTGATTGTTTTCTTTTAAAATTATATTACAACTTGAATTCTACTATTTTAAATGAATTTAATTCCAAAAATAATAAATAACGTATATAGAGGCTTTATAATTAAAATTTTTTTTTATTTTGCAATATATAAGCCTTAATTTGATGTTTTATGGCTGTGGAGATTTACTCAGGATTCGTATAAGCCTTAATATTTAATTTTTTGAAATTCAAAATTTTCTTAAACATGAAGGAATTGAGCTATGAGACTGAAATGTTATATTTAAGTTAAACACGCCCCGGGACCGTGAAAATAAGCTTTTAATCAAAATCGGCCAAAAAGTACTAGTATTTTACTGGTGTAGTTTTTCAGTTTTTTTCGATTTTCTCAAAATGAAAGGGCTTTTACCATTCTTCAGGCCCGCCCGAGCCCGCCCGGAATTTTTTCAAATCCGCCCATTCCCGCCCGAGATTTAGGGAATGAATGAACGAATGTCTAGCAATTTTTAAATAAAATTTCATTTGCGTCGAAATAAAATACTCTATTTTAAAAAGTTTTTATTCTTTGATATTTTTCCGAAAACTGAATAGTTTTTGAAATAATCACAGAAGAAAACGACATTTTTCGTAAAGCAAAGAAAAATCAAAACAAAATCATACAGGGGTCATTAAAAAACATGTAAATATAAACAAATTCGCTGAGAAAATTACTGGATGCAAGAAATTTGCCCGCCGAAGGCGGGCAATTGTTCGCCGAAGGCGAGCAAGGGGGTCCAGGGGGCGGAGCCCCCCTGGAAAATCGGCGCCCTAGTTGAGCTTCGCCCCCCCCCCCCGCCCTCAAAGGCTGGTTACGCCGCTGTAAAGAAATATTTCATAATGATAATAAAATAAAGTTCCTTCAATGTCTAATTTTCATTTATATTCCTCTAAAAAAAAAAAAAAAAAATCATTGTGTGGTTTTATGAAACGACGGTGCAAGTGAAACTTTTTTCGGATCGTAGGCGTTTCACTGAAAATTTTCAGAAAATTATTCAATTAAGCTAAGGTTATTAAAATCGCTTTTTTAATTTCAACTTTATTAATTAGAAAATGATGAATGAAAATGGGAAATCAATAGAGGCATTTTAAAACTGTGGACAATACATGTATTTATATAGTAACTTGACTCGCCGCCCGCCTTCGGCGGGCGGCACGTGTACTCAGGTGGCTTCGCCCACTGGAGCCCCCACCAGCTGGCTCGGGCCCGCCTGCGGCGGACCCTCGCCCTTTCGTAATTATGGGAAACTGGCTGGCGTCTAGACGGGGGGCTATCCCCCCTGGACCCCCGCCAGCTGACTCGGGCGGACAGACAGACGGACACACCGCTATCTATCTATCTATCTATATATATAAAAATGAAATGGGAAAAATGTATGTATGTATGTAAATATGTATGTATATGTTCAATAGAAATCCACAATTTTCAATGAATCCATTTGAAATTAAGTACACCTATAATACATGGCTCTGGGAGTAACGTAGTAATAATTTGAATCTCTTAAATGTTTTGGAAAATTAATTATAATCAAATTTCTTCAATATGGGAACACAAAATCAACAAGTTGGCTAGAAATTAGAGAGCGTCCTTTATGCTCTGAGAACCAGCTTCCTACCTGACTATGGGCTGGGGGCGGGGCTACGCAGCAGTTGAAAAACGAAGAGAGGACGCAGGTGACTGACCCTTTAAACAGTCATAAACAGACCCTTTTGTGCTGTTCCCAATCGGTACCCTCGCCTCGCTTGAATATAAGATCCTTCCTTAACATCTTAACACTTGCATTGCAACAAGAAATATCCCAAATTGGGAATAAACTTCCTCGCCGAAGGCGAGCAAGGGGTCCAGGGGGCGTAGCCCCCCTGGCTAGGCGGAAAGCCCGCCGAAGGCGGGCTTTGCGACTAGTTATATATAGATTGAAGATTTGAATCATTTTAAATTATTTTAAAAATTATATTTTATCAATTTAAAAATTGAATTATTAAATCCCACAATTATTTTTTTATAATTCGATATATATATTAAATTTCAACTTTCTTATTTTTGTCGTCACAGATTGTGGGTCATGACTTGTAGCGTCACGGCCCGAAAAGCGTCATTTTAAATTTTATTAAAATCGAGTGAAAGCTAAATTTTAGTGGGGGGTGGACGTCCTCCCTAGTAGCGCCAATAGAACTTTCTGAGGTCTGGAATGTCATTTTTCAATTAAATAGATCCTAGAGAAGCGTCATTTTAAATTTTATTAAAATCGAGTGAAAGATAAATTTTAGTGGGGGGACGTCCCCCCCAAACGAACTTTCTGAGGTCTGGAATATCATTTTTCAATTAATTAGATTCTAGAGAAGCTTCATTTTAAATTTTATTAAAATCGAGTGAAAGCTAAATTTTAGTGGGGGGGGACGTCTCCCCTAGTAGCGCCAATAGAACTTTCTGAGGTCTGAAATATCATTTTTCAATTAATTAGATCCTAGAGAAGCGTCATTTTAAATTTTATTAAAATCGAGTGAAAGATAAATTTTAGTGGGGGGACGTCCCCCCTGGTAGCGCCAATAGAACTTTCTGAGGTATGGAATATCATTTTTCAATTAATTAGATCCTAGAGAAGCGTCATTTTAAATTTTAATAGAATCGAGTGAAAGATAAATTTTAGTGGGGGGGGACGTCCCCCCTAGTAGCGTCAATAGAAATTTCTGAAGTCCGGAATATCATTTATTAATTAATTAGATCCTAGAGAAGCGTCATTTTAAATTTTATTAAAATCGAATGAAAAATAAAAAAAAGCATAATATTCGGGGAGGGGGGAGGGGGCGTAGAGAGGAAATTATATAATAGTATAGATATAGATAATCAATTTTGTTTTATATAGGCTTATTTTATTTATATTGTGATGAAATAAGTATAAATGCCGTAGTGTAGAAAAAAATACCTGGTGTGACTCGCCATGACGTCACAACTAGTGACGTCATGGTTTGTAGCGTCGTGGCTTTTTACGTCACGGCTTGTAACGCGACATGCTGATAGAAAAACCAAAAAATTTTTGATAAAATCACTAGCAAACTTTTTAAAATTTTAATTTTATTAAAATTGTTATTTTGTTTAAAATTTTAAAGCTTTATAGTAGATTTGTTTTTGTTTTATACTATTTGAACATATTAAATTATTTTAATTTTCTAAAAAAATTTTTTTGCCCCCCCCCCCCCCTCTGATTCAAATTCGTTCCGGCGCCCCTGAGCGAACTATATTTTTCGCACTGAGGGGTCAATCAAACATAAATCGTATATTTTTTTTCAACAAATCTGGGAGCATGTTATTTACTGATGGGGCAAGAGCCCAAAGTCCCCTGTGATCACTCACACCAGGTTTTTACTTAAAAAGGCATTTATTGTAAAAATAGGCACTTCAAAGGTATTATTTAAGAAATAATATAAAAAATTTAAAAAATTGATGTCTTATTTTTGGAAACAAAGATAAAACAATTACCTCCTTTGCACAAAGATGGCTGAATGAGGGCGGAGAGGGTGAAGCCCAACTGGGGTTCCGTTTTTCGTTCGACCTTTTTTTTTTTTTTTTTTATTATTCGAATCTCGTTCGATTTTTTTTGTAATTTTTCTCCGGATTTGTGATATAAAATGAATTTATTGTGAAATTAAAAAAAAAAAGCCGAAATTGGCTTAAAATAGCCTATTTTAAGTTAAAATACTTAAAATAGGCAGTAAAAAAGGCATTTATAGATGAAATAGGCACTAAAACCTGAAATCGGCCAAAATAGGCATTATAGGCACTAACAAATGCCTCTTATATTATTCAGAATCTCATGAAACGTATACATATCATATTGGCCTAAATTTTAAGCCATAAATAAAAAAAAGGCAAATAGGGCGAAATCCGAGCCCTACTTATAGTATTTTTTTTTTTTTTTTTTTTTTTTTTTTTTGGAATGGGTGCATAAGGTCCGAAGACCTATAATGACCAATAGTCACATGCAGCCAGGAAGAAAATAAAAACAAAAGGAGAAGCATAAAGGGGAAACTCAACTGCGGGAACTGAGAAGATGCCTGTTGAGGTTAGACTTGAAAGTCTGAAGATTGTAGGTTTTGGGGAAGATAGACCTAAGGGAGCTTGTTACAATTACGGGAGGTCATGGGGACAAAGGAAGAATGAAATTGTTTTGTTCTGTTAGTCGTGATCTGAACAGCATAGGGATGCTTGGACGATGCCTCTCTTGTGTTCCGTGAATATGTTGCATTGGGTGGGATAATTGATTTTAATTCGGCAGAGCATTGACCATGGTAATACCTGTAGAAGAGAGATAGTGCAGATACTCTTCTTCTATGATCTAGTGACTGTAGGGATGCAGTAAGGGTAGAATCACCTATCAGTCTAATTGCACGCCTCTGTATGGCTTCCAAAGAGGAGAGAGCGTCTTTTAGTATACCGGTACAATAGTTTTTAATTTTTTTTAAAGTGAAACTTTTATTAAATCCTCCCAAATTTTTTGGCTCTTCTATCAGCATGTCGCGTTACAGGTCGTGACGTCAAGTGCCGTGACGCTACAAGTCATGACGTCACAATCCGTGACGACAAAAATAAGAAAGTTGAAATTTAATATATATAACGAATTATAAAAAAATAATTGGGAGATTTAATAATTCAATTTTTAAATTGATAAAATATAATTTTTAAAATAATTTAATATGATCCCGAGCCAGCCAGTTTCCCATAATTACGAAAAGGCGAGGGTCCGCCGAAGGCGGGCCCGAGTCAGCTGGTGGGAGGTCCAGGGAGACGAGTTACCAAATAGATATCGTTCACAGTTTTTAATATGCCTGTATTGATTTACCATTATCATTTATCATTTTCCAATTATTAAGTTAAGATTAAAAACGCGATTTTAATACCCTTAATTGAACAATTTTCTGAAAACTTTCAGTTAAAGGCCTACGATCAGAAAAAAAGTTTCACTTGCATCGTGGATTCATAAAACCACACAATGATTTTTTATTTAAGCGTCGTTTTTTCAGGGGGCCTTTGCCGAACAATTGCCCCTCTGGGGCTGGCAAATTTCTTATGCCATGTAATTCCCTCAGTTTTTAATATATAATAGATGTATAGTTAATGTATTATACTATATGTATATTTTGAAAATCGCGCGTGGTTAATATTATTTTTCTCTCTATCAAGAAGCCTGGCTCAGCCAGCGAGTTTTATCGTTTTGCATAGGTGCCAGATCAACCCTTATACACCGTTGCCATTTTACTAGAAAAGGACAGAGATACTTGCCAAAAGTCAAAGATATATGAACAGAACTAACGCCATCTCTTGCCTCCCAGAGTAACCATGGCTCTCTGCAGAGAGTATCTCGCTTGTGTTACTCGCCCTAACGGCTTTTTGAGACGCGCCCCTTAAATACAAAAAGGCTTCTAAGTCCATTAATAATAATTAAAAATAAACAAGGCCTTTTCATATTTTAATTTTAATATCAATAATTATGTTTTTTAATCAAAAGGTTTTTTTTTTTTCATTTAGGTCTTTGTCCTGATTGGCAAGATTGGAATCCAAAAGATTCTGTTCAAAATGCCTCGGAAGCGATGGGATTGGCTGACGACTGGCTCAACGTTCGCCAACTGATCAAACCTGAAGAAATGGTCAACCCAAATATGGATGAGATGTCTATGATGACATATCTCTCTCAATACCCAAATGCAAAACTCAAATCGGGAGCTCCATTGAGACCCAGAACCAACCCTTACAGGTAACTTTCCTGCACTTTTCAATTTTATTTTTCTGAAAAATTATATATGGGGCATTCCACGCCAACTCGACCACTTTTGAACCCGACCATTTTTGATTTGGCTGAAACTTTGTCATCTTTTTATACCCTATTGAAAACGTGTCTGAGAATTTTTTCAGATTTTTCGACTTAGCCAAAAAAAAGTTATAGCATTTTCAAAAAACATCGACTTTTTTTTAAATAACCGTAAAACTGTCAAAAATTAACTTATCGGGACGTTTTTTTTTGAAATTTTTGTCTTTAAATGTAGTTTTCAGAAATAAATATGACAAAATTTTACAGATTCATTTTGAACGTTTCTTTTGACATTTTCGGAAAAAAACAAAAATTTCGGAATGAATGACACTTTTTTTTAATTTTTTTTTTTTTATAAAAAACTTTGATTTTTTCTACAAATCCTCAGAAAATTTCAGAGTGGGATTATTTCGCGTTCTATTTTTTTTTTATTTTTGAAATAAATTTTTTTTTTTTCTCCGCTTATTTATTATGACGGTGCTCTTAAATTCTTCCAGGATTGACTGAGATTGATTCTAGAAAATTGAAGAAAAACAATAATAATAATACCGTAGTTAGAGGTGATGAAAATCGAGAAAATTCCATTTATCCTGAAAAAATAAGAAATTAGTTGTGTATTCAACTACTGAAGTATTTGAAGCGTCAAGTAAAAGCTTAGAAACATGGGCGTAACTAGGGGGTGCCGAGGGGGGCCTGGCCCTCCCCAGAAAGCTCCTTGCCCCAAGAAAAATTGAGAAAATATGGGGCTTTCCAGGCCCACCGGCAGATAGCTGGTCCCATGGCCCCCCTTCAATTTTTCTTGGGGCAAGGAGCTTTCTGGGGGAGCGGGCAGGCCCCCCCCCCGGCACCCCCTTAGTTACGGCCATGTTTCTAAGCTTTTACTTGACGCTTCAAATTCTTCAGTAGTTGAATACACAACTAATTTCTTATTTTTTCAGGATAAATGGAATTTTCTCGATTTTCATCACCTCTAACTACGGTATTATTATTATTGTTTTTCTTCAATTTTCTAGAATCAATCTCAGTCAATCCTGGAAGAATTTAAGAGCACCGTCATAATAAATAAGCGGAGAAAAAAAAAAATTTATTTCAAAAATAAAAAAAAAAATAGAACGCGAAATAATCCCACTCTGAAATTTTCTGAGGATTTGTAGAAAAAATCAAAGTTTTTTATAAAAAAAAAAAATTAAAAAAAAAGTGTCATTCATTCCGAAATTTTTGTTTTTTTCCGAAAATGTCAAAAGAAACGTTCAAAATGAATCTGTAAAATTTTGTCATATTTATTTCTGAAAACTACATTTAAAGACAAAAATTTCAAAAAAAAAAAAAGTTAATTTTTGACAATTTTACGGTTATTTTAAAAAAAGTCGATGTTTTTTGAAAATGCTATAACTTTTTTTTGGCTGGGTCGAAAAATCTGAAAAAATTCTCAAACACGTTTTCAATAGGGTATAAAAAGATGTCAAAGTTTCAGCCAAATCAAAAATGGTCGGGTTCAAAATTGGTCGAGTTGGCGTGGAATGCCCCATATATTTAATAACGTTTATCGTAAAAGTCTTATATGGCCTAAGTTGCCGAAGCGACTGTGTGCATGTGTGTGTGAGTGTGAGTGTGAATGAGGAAAAAGTGTGAGTGTTTTTTTTATTAAAAAAAAAAAAATTCTAATAAAACCTCAAATTATGCCCAAATTATGGCCAAAATATTCATCAAAAATATTCTGGGTGTGTATGTGTTCAATTTTAAGCATGAAGGAATTGAGCTAGGAAGATGAAGTTTTATATTTAAGTTGGGCACCCCCCTAGGGCGTGAAAATAAGCTTTTAAACAAAATCGGCCAAAAACTACTAGTACTTTACTAATGTTAAATTTTTCAGTTTTTTTTTAATTTTCTCAAAATTCGCTTCAACGATTTTGATTAAAATCAAAAATCAATTATTTTTTAGATGATATTTAAAATTTTTCGTCGAAAAAATTTTCAGCGCGTTTGATTTCGGCGAGATTTTGCTTAGGGCGAGAAAATTTTCCGGAAGTTTTTCTTTTTGGCGATTTTTTTTTCGACGAGATTTTGCTTTCGGCTAGAAAATTTTCGGTGCGTTTTTTTTCGGCGAGTTTTTTTCGTCGACTTTTTTTCGGCATAAATTATTATATTACACTGGCACTACATTTAAAATATATTTTCCTGAAATCAATTATAATAAAAATAAAAATTATCTAGCAATTTTTTGTTTTTCGGACCATTTGGCGCCCATTTGTGAGTGGCGCCCGGGGCATCATGACCCCCCTTGCCCCCCCCCCCCCTCGCTACGCCACTGGTTTTAACTTACTTTTTTCGAATTTTTTTCTCGATCCATTGAATTTATCAGCTAAATAAACAGTAATTGAGCTATTTTGGTTGTGATTTCTTGAAAATTAAATAAAATATAGTAGAAAAATACTTTCAAATGTTTGTTTTTTTAATCTAAAACAGAACCGACCTTAATTATCCGAAGGTCTCGAGCCGCCTCCGGCGGCTCTCGGACAAGAAAATCCTAGGTACAGGTTCTTGAAAATATTGTGTAGGACCCCGTCGAATATGGGGGGCCCCCAAAATTGATTATCATATTAATTTTGATCGTGATATAAAATTTCATTTCATTTTTATAAAAAATTTATCATTTGACTTATGAAAAGAGCATCGGCCCTCCAAAGAATTTGGAAACTTCTGATAAAATAATATAAAAAAAAAATTTAAAAACAACGCTTTTATAAATGAACTAAAAAGAGAAAAATAATTATGTATAATTTCTTTAAAATTATATTAAAAATTAATATATGTTACTAAAACTAAAAGCGTTGGGCGCGGGATTTGCAAATTTTAATTGTATAAATAGGCCTATTATATGTTTTATGAATACATTTTCATACCATAGACTTGGCGGGTAGTTAGGCAAAACAGTTTGAAAAGTGACTCAAATGTACTAGTTAGATTATTTTATTTTTTTGATTCATGTATCGGTGAATTAAGGTTAGTTGATCCTCTGCAATGCAAATTGCAAGAGATTTGCGCCCAACGCTTTTAGTTTTAGTAACATATATTAATTTTTAATATAATTTTAAAGAAATTATACATAATTATTTTTCTATTTTTAGTACATTTATAAAAGCGTTGTTTTTAAATTTTTTTTTATATTATTTTATTTAACTCTTTTTAGTTTTTGTAATAAAATATTAATACGTATGAGTTATATACATATACACGATACAATAAGACAATTTGCATTTTAAAAGAAGAGAAATTTTTGATTATAAATTTCACCCCTCTTTTTTTTTGATAGGCCGAAATCAAATATTGCATTGTCAGTAGGTTACGTGTATAAAATTTCAAAGTTCTAAGTTAAATAGAAGTGGTCGTAATTTCGATTTGCAAATTTGTCGGAAAAAACAGGAAAGCAAGTTAAAAAAAGCGTTGTAAAAATGAGAGTTTGAAAAAATACACGCTTAAATAGTAAGGGTTAGTGGAGGGAGAGAGGGGTAGGAGGCTATGCATTGTGTTTACTTGGCTTCGAGGGGCTGAGTTTTTCTAGGAAGGAATTTAATGAGTGTAAGGGATATTGTCTTTAAAAATATTTTGAAAAAATACATGCTAGGTAGGGTTCAAGATACGTTGGTTTGAGACGGCATGTGAGGAACTAAGTGATTCCAAGAAGGATTCAAAGGGTGCAGGGGATATTGTCATTTAAACATAATTTGCAAAGTGAATTAAACATTAACTTTAGACCTGTTTACAAATAGTAAACAAAAAAAAAAAACAATAGGGCAGTAAAAAAAGAATTACGATACACTAGTTAGTTGAATAAAATATTTAGAGATTAATTAATAATTCTATTAATAAATTTTTTTTTAATTTAAAACCCCGTGAAATCCCACATATAGGTAAATAGGTCTGTTTAAAATATTTTAAAACAAACACCGCAATTTTAATATTAATTTTATTTTTCAATATTATTTGAATATGAAATAGAGATTTGAATTTATTTTTCTTTTAAATAGAAAAAAAAAATTATTATATAATTACAACAGTTAGAAAAAGTGGCTCAAATGTACCAGTTAGATTAATTGTTTTAAAGTGTTTTATTTATTTTTTTTTTTTGTTTATAATCTTGATCGGTGAATTAAGGTTAGTGAATCCTCTGCAATGGAAATAGCAAAATATTGTAAAAATTAGGCGCCTAAAACTTTTAATTTTAAAAACATTTATTTCTAATATAATTTTAAAGAACTTAAAACAAAATTATTTTTCTCTTTGTAGTACATTTATGAAAGCGTTGTTTTAAATGTTTTTTTTATATTATTTTATTTATCTCTTTTTATTAGTTTTTGTAATAATACATGTATAGGAAAGAATAAGTCAATTTGGATTTTAAATAATAAAAGCGTTGTAAGAAGAGAAATTTTAATTATAAATTTCAGCTCCTCTATTTTTTTTTTTTTTTTTTTTTTTTTTTTTATTATTATTTTAAATAAGGTATTTGGTAGTGCAAAGTCTATTAACACCTCTGCCAATGCTCAAAACTCTAAATTAATTATACATAGGAGAAATTTTGATTATAAAACTTCCCCCCCACTTTTTTTGATCGGCCTCCATTTTGTAATTAATTAACCTACAAAGGTGAGACACATCAAATATTGCATTGTCACGGGAGTTACATAAGTGTATAAAATTTCAAAGCTCTAGGTTAAGTAGAACTGGTCGTAATTTCAATCGCTTTGTCGAACCGAACAATGGAAATGTGATTAATTGGCCGCTAATCTGAATTTAATTAATTTTTAATTATTTTGAATGGCACATTTTGTAGAATAAAGTCTTTTCAACACCTCGGCCAATGCTCAAAACTCTAAATTAATTATAAATAGGAGAAATTTTGATTATAAAACTTCCCCCCACTTTTTTTGACCGGCCGCCATTTTTTAATTAAATCACCTACAAAGATGAGACACATCAAATATTGCATTGTCACGGGAGTTACATATGTGTATAAAATTTCAAAGCTCTAGGTTAAGTAGAACTGGTCGTAATTTCAATCGCTAACTTTGTCGGACCGAACAATGGAAATGTGATTAATTGGCCGCCATTTTGAATTTTTTGAATTTCTAATAATTTTGAATAGCACATTTTGTAGTGTAAAGTCTATTTAACATCTCTGACAATGCTCGAAACTCTAACTTAATTATAAATAGGAGAAATTTTGATTATAAAACTTCCCCCCCACTTTTTTTGATCGGCCGCCATTTTGTAATTAATTCACCTTCAAAGATGAGACACATCAAATATTGCATTGTCACGGGAGTTACATACGTGTATAAAATTTCAAAGCTTTAGGTTAAGTAGAAGTGGTCGTAATTTGGATTTGCAAATTTGTCGGAAAAACAGGAAAGCAAGTTAATAAAAGCGTTGTAATAATAATAATATTAATAATAAAAATAAAGACGATAAATCCCTAAATGGCCTCAGTAGCCAAGAATGAAAATGAAAGAAAAAATATTAATTTTTACTTTCTCTTAACTATGTATATATGTTAATGGAATGGAAAAGAACAAGTACAGGTGCAGCAAATGAAGAGAGCCTTTGGATGCTAAATGCCGAAAAAGGAGACGTTTCGGACAAAATTTATTTGTCCATCTTCAGTCCTCATTGGCTTATAAATTAATTAGGCACAAAGTTGTCATTGTTGTTTTGGCACGAATTTGTGCGCATGTATATTTTTATAAAAATAGGCGAGTGTCAATGTTTCGTGAGTGTCTATAAGATATATTATTATTATTATTATCTATAAGATATATTATTATTATCTTATAGACACTCACGAAACATTGACACTCGCCTATTTTTATAAAAATATACATGCGCACAAATTCGTGCCAAAACAACAATGACAACTTTGTGCCTAATTAATTTATAAGCCAATGAGGACTGAAGATGGACAAATAAATTTTGTCCGAAACGTCTCCTTTTTCGGCATTTAGCATCCAAAGGCTCTCTTCATTTGCTGCACCTGTATTTGTTCTTTTCCATTCCATAACATCAACAGCAACTTCTCTTCGAATTATATATGTTAATGTATAGAGAGAGAAAGTATTGGTTTCATGTCAAAAATTCGATGTCGAGATTTTGATGGATCTTCACCTTTTGAGGTCCCCTGAATCCAAGAAAGTGGTTTTTGTGACATGGTCTGTCTGTCTGTCTGTGTCTGTGTGTGTGTGTTCAATTTTAAGCATGAAGGAATTGAGCTAGGAGGCTGAAATTTTATATTTAAGTTAAACACCCCCGGGACCAAGAAAATAAGCTTTTAATCAAAATCGGCCAAAAAGTACGAGTATTTTACTGATGTACTTTTTCAGTTTTTTTCGATTTTCTCAAAATTCGCTCTAACGATTTTGATTAAAATTCAAAAATCAATTATTTTTTAGATGCTCTTTCAAATGTATATTCTCGTTTTGCCCTTTATTTGAAGCTCACTTTACTCTTGTTCTTCATAGTAAAGATAGGAGAAATGGTTACCATGGTAACCGAATTTAAATCTTTTTCTTTTTATTAGATTAAAAATCAATTATTATTTAAATTCCCATTTATTTTTTTTATTTTATTTCTGTCTTTAATTTAATTGTTTCGGAGAAAACATATATCTCTCTCTCACAAAATTATCTTCTCCCTTTCTACGCGTTTTAAATTCTTATCCTCGCATTGGGCCAATGTTAATTTGTATGTTAATTTCGATTCAAAAGGGGGTCCCCTTTGGAACTTTTTAGGCATTTAAAATTTTTTTTTCCAATTTTTATGAAATTTTGTATTTATTTACGAATCTATATTGTGTATAAAATGTCCAAATATGAGATTAAAATTTTGAAAAAGAACCAATATTTTTAAAAATAAACAATTATCATTAAAATTATTAATCTTTTTTTCAACTCTATTTTATTAATTTCTCTAGTAATCTCAATCAGAATAGGTCAGGCGCAAGATTATTGTCATCTAAATTACAATGGAGAAAGAAAAAACCCAAAAAAGTAAGTAATAATACATTTTATTAATGCGTAATGTGGCTTTCGTATTTCTTCGAAGTTTTCGTTATTTTGGCAAATATCTCAATCAAATTGGCTTACCGACACCTCTTTTAGGCTAATAAAGGGAAATGAGAGAGTGTTTTCCCTGAAAGAGTTGTAAAAAGTACTGAACTCGCAAATGCCGTATTCTACATATTAGCCCAAACAACATCGTCCATGCTCTAAAACATTATAAAATATGAAATAAAAGCTTTTATGCTGTTTTTCAGGGGGGGGTTGTTTTTTTACAGTTTTATAC
The DNA here is from genome assembly GCA_023213315.1 of Euborellia annulipes. Classification (NCBI taxonomy): domain Eukaryota; kingdom Metazoa; phylum Arthropoda; class Insecta; order Dermaptera; family Anisolabididae; genus Euborellia; species Euborellia annulipes. The sequence continues at coordinate 124,866 of JAKCPI010023854.1, read as the reverse complement.
ATCGGCCTAGTTTTATCCGTGATAGTTTTATACATGTATAAAACCGTGTATTATAAAACTTGCCAACTCTGCTTGTCCCCCACCCTACAGTAGCTAATTGGCCATATCAGGAACAAAACGTACAACCACCTTACTTTTATTTCTACATTAAAAAAAATAACTCTTAAATTTTCATTTGAAAAAATTATTATGTCAAATTTTTAAAAATGCGTTATAATTCATTAAAATATCATTAAAAATGTGTACTATAAAAAAAATCTGGTGTGACTGGCGCACAGCACACAACTTTCTCTTACCCTTCGGTAAGAGAAAGTTGCGCACTGTGCTGGTCACACCAGATTTTTTGTGTCGAGATATATTTAGTTTCCGATAGCACCTTAGTTTCAAACTTGCATTTTAAATGTTGACTGCTTGAAATAAACTATGGTTATTTTTCAAAATTTTAATCTCATATTTGGACATTTTATACACAATATAGAATCGTAAATAAATACAAAATTTCATAAGAATTGGAAAAAAAAATTTTAAATGCCTAAAAAGTTCTAAAGGGGACCCCCTTTTGAATCGAAATTAACATACAAATCCCTATAGGAAATTAACATTGTTCCTATGCGAAGATAAGGTGGAAAGGGAATTTAAAAAGAGTAGAGAGAGACGATAATGTTTGCAAGTGAGAGAGAGACATATATGTTTTCTTTGAAACAATTAAAGACACAAATAAATTAAAAAAAAAATGGGAATTTAAATAATAATTGATTTTTTAATCTAATAAAAAAGAAAAAGATTTAAATTCCGTTACCATGGCAACCATTTCTATCTTTCCTATGAAGAACAAGAGTAAAGTGGTCTTCAGAAGATTTCAACGGCAAAATGAGAATATACATTTTAAAGAGCATCTAAAAAATAGTTCATTTATGAATTTAAAAAAAAATCCTTGGAGGGAATTTTGAGAAAATCGAAAAAAACTGAAAAAGTACATCAGTAAAGTACTAGTACTTTTTGGCCGATTTTGTTCAAAAGCTTATTTTGAGATTCTTCAAAGGTACCTAAGTTAAATATAAAATTTCAATCCGGTAGCTCAATTCCTTCATGCTAAAAAAAATGGTTCCACACACACAGACACACACACACACAGACCAATTTGCGGGACCCACTTTTTTTGGACTCAGGGGACCTCAAAACATGTATATCCATCAAAATCTCGACATCGAATTTTTGACATGATCGCAATACTTTCTCTCTCTATATATTTCATATATAGGGTAAGAGAAAGTAAAAAGCTATCTTAAACCGTTTAAACGGTTCAAGATATCTTCATTATATAAATAATTTGGGCTTTCAGTTGATTTTCATTATTTTTTTTGCTATAACCACACATTGTCAGACAGAGTTGTGATGTTACTCTTATTTTTTCTCTTTCTACTACATCTCTCTGGAATTCCTAAAACGGTTCAGCTATTAATTCTCGTCCGCTCATTTGATTCTATTTTCTATACTTCTTTTTGCAAGCCATGATTTGTAACTAAAGTAAAACTCTGATGGACATTTAGACACCCTCTCTTTTAACTTAATTTCTCATTGTTTCTGTTTGCTGGCTCCGTAGCATCGCACCACCCAGGTAAGCGCATCGAAATCAATGTCTATTACGGGCTTTTGCACTAGACTAATTGAATTAGTGCCACTCTTGCTCATTATCAATAATATGTGTTTGATGAGAAGCCTTAAGAAATATGTTGCTCGCTATACTATTTTGCATGTAGGCTCTTTTTTTGCCTCTGCGTACACTTGAATGACCAACTTTTTAAATTGAAAAACTATTCTTGTCTATTAAAGGAATTTATCAATTTTCAAATAAATTGATTTATGCTCAAAGAATATAAGAGTATGAGATAATTTCAACTCTTGTTTCCAGCTCTTGGAGTTGAGAAAGATAAAATTATAGAAAAAATATAGTTATTTTTGATTAAATCTCTACGGATATTCAAAAAGATTAATTAATTAGACAATTTATTTTGATTTAAATAATTATTATTTAAATACAAACATAAACTTAGGAAGATTATTTTGATTGGGGAGGAACCAGGGAGGTAGGGAGTGACACTAAGGCTTGTTTGAAGGAGTGGGGGATGGCTCCAAAAAAAGTAGGGAGAAATTCGTGTCGGCCATATTTAAAATATGAAAACATTGACTTTTCCATAGGACATAATACAATTTTGTTTCCAATTTTCTCGTGTTTTTGAAAGTTTTTCTTAAATATTTCTTCTTTGTTTTATAGTTTTGTTCATATATTTAAACATTTGAAATAGTTTTTATTGATTTAATTTGTATTTACTTGTTTTTTTTTTAGATTTTAAGCCTAGGTTAGGTATAGGTTATAGATAGTTGTTTTGTTGAAGAATTCTTGATTTTGTGTGTTTTTATTTTATTTTTATTTTTGAAAATAATTAACATGGCATGATCTGCATATGGATGCATGAAACGACCTATAAAAACAAGTAAAAGACAGCAAAATGAAGAGGAATCTGGGAAAACATTTTCTTTCTACAAGCCCCCTAAAAAGCTTCTTTTGATATATGGTCAGTTTTTTTTTTTTTTTTTTAAACATTCACACTCACATTCACACACAAATTCACACAGTCTTTTCGGCAACTTAGGCCATTTAAGACTTTTACTACTACTAGTATTTTTAATAATATATCTATTGGGGGTCCAGGCATTTCTATATACTCAGTTAATTGCATAAATTTATCATACTAAACAAAATATTTTTTGTATATAACATTATGAGATTTATTTAAATTAATATTTTTGTTAATTAAAAAAATACACTAATAAATATATTTTTTGTTTCTATTTTATTTTTTGTTACCATTTTTCCATTAAGCAAATGATAATTTCTTTTTTTATTTAATTGACTAATCAACAGCATTAGGAAGAGAATGATTGCCGCAACATTTAATTTTTTTTATACATATATTCACATCAAAACGACCTGCGGTTTAAATAAAATAATTTTTAGAGTTTTTTTTCATGAGAAAATTTTTGCTCACATAATTTTCTAAAAAAAAGGCCCGAAATTTGATGATATATTAATATTACGTTCAATGGAAAATCCAATGTTTTCATATTTTCAAAATGGCGGCTGTGACGTCAGATATGCGACAACTTTTATTCCAAAGCTTCCCTCCCTACCTCCCTGGGAGGAACAAAAAAACCTTAAAACCAATATGGCATTCCACCCCTTAAACTTGATTTCTAAGATCCAGACACTTTTATTTATTAAGCTTATTTGTGTTAAACTGATCGTTTCCTTGTAAATAGGCACCAAAGTCTAGATAAAATCATTTTCGAAAAGAAGAAATTGGATAGCTGAGTGATAATTAACAGGAAAATCTGAATGTAGCCAGCGTGGAATAAAATAATTTTTAAAATATCTCTACGTTTCTGGAACGCATCGCTCCCATCTTCAGGACAATAAATTGTGAATTTTGTTTAGATTGATACATTTCGGCTCATTCAAAAATATAACAAATTTGCATATACAATTAGATGGTAGATTGAGTCTTTCAATCTTGGCCAGTAGTGATGTTTCGGGCCCATTTAACACAAAAAATACACCACAGACACCTAACGCAATTCTCATACACATCTAATGGCATATACAAATTTATGTTATATTTTTGAATGAACTGAAATGTATCATTCTAAGCAAAATTAACAATTTATCGTCCTGAAGATGGGAGCGATGCGTTCCTGAAACGTCGACGTTATTTATAAAGTTATTTTATTTCACCCTGGCTGGCTACATTCATCTTTTCCTGATAAAATCATTTTTCGGTCCCAAAAACATTAAAATTAAAGTATTAACTTTATCGAATACAAAATACGCTCTATTACACTGTGCTACAAGAAAAAAAGCCCCGAGATAATTCCTTCAGATTCTTAAGTAAAATGACCTGAATCCAAATATGACCTCCGTTTTCCCCCACCATGTACCGTTTTCGGGGGGAGCCCCCTACTTATTTCCACCCCTTTTCGTTAATTATAGGGCCACGAAAAAAATTTGGAGGTTCACTCGGTCATTTTTGTTTAAGAGATCTCAAGCTTATATAGTAGAATATAACAGTTAAGACTGGAAAGCTTGAGATGTCCGAGTGAGATAAGCGAAAACACGTGATGAGAATAAATAAAAATGAATTTTTCACCAAAACCTCTGATTAACCGGCCAAACGAGTATCTAGCCAGGGCCTCGGGCCCGACCAGACCGGTTCAGAGGGGTTTTACTGAAATTTCTAATTAATTTTATTTTCTTTACCTTAAATAAGTGATAGTTGTAATGTTTTTGAAAAAAACAAACACCATTTTTTATAATATTCACTCATTTGAATAATACTTATATTTTTCAAAAAAAAAAAATAGTGTCCCTTGAGTAAAGGGTAGTCTCCCCATGTAGATTTTTCTTTAAATAAATTTAGTTTTTTAAAATGTCATATTTTTCCTGATTTATTTACAAAAGGGTTACTTTATATTTCATAGATTATAATTTTTTTCAAACTTTGACAAGAAGTAATTTCTACCCCTTTAGATAAAATATGGAAATATTGAAGGACATAGAAGAATCCATATATTTAACTTTAAATTTGTAAAGTTCAATCCAAAAAATGAAAGTTATAGCTGCATATTTGTCAATTTGACCAACTGTGCAGCGAGGATCTGTGAATCTTCCATCTTCTTGTAAGCGCTTCGGAACCGCTCACACCCCACTCGCTTTATCCTATATATTTTTTTTTAGTTAAGGGATGTTTAAGGAAGGGTGAGATGGGTCTGTCCGCTGGAATAGGTAGACAATCAATGAAAAAATCAGAAAAAATCGATCATTTTTAATGATTTTTTTGCATTTTAAGCGACAAAATCCTCCCCCTCATCCCCCCCTTGGATCCAAATGTTAATGTTTTTCAACTTTTCACTTCTCTAGGCATTCTGAAGAAATGTTAAGGCTAAAATATTCCTTTTCATCCCTCCAAATTTTTTTCGTGGCCCTATAATTAACGAAAAGGGGCGGAAATAATTAGGGGGCTCCCACCCCCCGAAAACGGTACGTGGTGGTGGAAAACGGAGGTCATATTTGGATTCAGGAGGTCATTTTACTTAAGAATCTGAAGGAATTTTCTCGGGGCCAGAAAAAAGTTTCATTTTGCAGCACAGTGTGGTCCCATGTTTACCGAAAGGTTTTCAGTTCTTGGTCTCTACCCCTAGTTTATGGGTGCAAAATTTCAAAACAACTGAACAAATAGTTTTTGAGTTTTCTTTGAAGAAAAAAATTACCACAGACATACCCCCCCCCCACACACACTCGCACACACACAGAGATAGATAGATATAGATAGATATTTATTTGTTTGCTCTGAGGCTATTGAGCCTCCTGGAGCACAGAAAACTATACAAAAAAAATTTACAATCAAGAGAATGTATCCAAGTATAAGAGTATATGATGCATGCTCTCCCTTCCCCCAAAGCGGTGCGATTCATCCAACCGACCCCCTCTGCTCATTTAATAAATATTCGTGAAATCTGACTTTAAAAGTCGCCTGTGTCCCCGACCCTCTAATGCGCTCTGGGATTCCGTTCCACAACCTCACAGACTCCACAGAGAACGAACCAACCGAGCTTATTAGAGAGAGAGAGAGAGAGAGAAAGACATCATTCCAAAAACTACTTAAATGGATTCAGGGGACCTCAAAACGCATTTTGGCAGCTTCAGAAAAATTTCGATTTTTTAACTCCTGTTCTATTTGAGCTAGAAAAACACTTTTTTACCATTTTAAAGCTAAAAGAGTGAGCTTTAAGAAAAAAAATTGTTCCACCAAAATTTATTAAAGATTTCACATTGTTATCAACAATTGAAATCTTTAAATCGATTTTTAACAATGGGCCCCCAAACGTTTCACGTTTTTAGTATAACCATCTCATTCTACGTCAAATTTTGTGCCGAAAACGGTTTTTAATCGATGGAGAAACAATTAGTACTATTGAAAAAAATGACGTATATAGCTAAGCGTTGATAATCAAATAGGTAGAAAGAATGTGCAAGCACCTAGTTATATTTCAATTTATTAATAAACAAGGGCCGACGTTTCGGTCGCATATGGGACCATCTTCAGGGCCAGGTTAATGTCTGAAAATATATATAATCCTCGCCAAGTTATATTGGGTATACACAATTGTACGTAGCTCAATCATGATAAAGCCTCAAATTTTATTATTATCATACCATGGACAGAGAGTGAAATAATTTTAAAATTGAAAAAGTAAAATAAAATCATCTGTACCAGATTTTGCGTTTTACCTTCGATCATTAAAATTATTATTATTACTATAGAGTAAGGTGGGGCAAAAGTCCGCACGGGGCAAAAGTCCGAATCCTCATTTTAAAATCCCCGCTAGACTTGGCGTTGTTCTAAGCAACGTTGTTAGGTTGGTAACAACAAGAACAGATGATGATTCGAAATTCAATAACGTGTTTGAAGCCGATTGTTAACAATGAGCAAATTTATGTTTTTGTCACCTTCCATCTAATATTTATGGAAATTATCATGGTTGCAACATGTACCAGCATGCACTTTTCTAACTGTCTAATGTCTTTGATTGCAAGCTGATAACCCTAAATAAATATTTTAAACCTTTTTCTTCTCTACAGTTAACAATAAAAATTTTTTGTAACGCTTCGATGAAAATAGCTAAATGGGGCAAAAGTCCGCGGCCTCGATGGGTCAAAAGTCCCAATGGATCTCCACTGCTACCAATGTCACCCAATGGTATTCGAGTTTCTAATACCCCTACCTAGTATTTTAGGGTTTCTAATACCCCTACCTAGTAGTTTCTCGGATTAATGAGCCTAGGGAAACGTGCACGACCCGAAATGTTTATGCAGATTATGAACTTCAATCTTACTGGGACTAATTGTTATTAGGCCTATTGTGTATTTCTAATAAATAAAATAAATACATAATACATAACTATACCTAATGTATTTCTTATTAAGTCTTTTTTATACCCTGGTTCGAGACGGTTGTTCGCTGCAGGGGCAAGTGTTTGCACGTAAGGACTTTTGCCCGCTAGTGCGGACTTTTACCCCGCTCGGTGGGGCAAAAGTCCGCAAATGAAAATTTTTGTTTAAATACCTCTCCTACTCTTATGCCACCGAATTGGAAACCAAAAAAAATTATGTAAGATAGCCAATTAACCAGGCTTTCAGGGGATGTTCCTATTTTTATTGTATCTTTCATAGGAAGGTCAAAACAAATTCCCAAAGAAAAACTGCGGACTTTTGCCCCACCTTACTCTATATGGACCCTGTTATGCAATGGTGTGTCAAAGACCAAATATCGAGTTTTGAGAAAATCAACATTAAAGTTTTCCTGATTTAAATTGTTTTTATTAGATTATATATCATTTTTTTTGTCAATTGTGCAAGTAAATACTGTAATTATGGCAGATATTCATAAATTATCTCTAAAAATATGACTAATTTAGAGAAAAAAAAATAAAATATAAAAAATTATTTTTACAAAATTCTCTATGTGCGATATATATTTGTAAAAAATGCTTCAACGTCCCTTGACCCATGATTGAAAAATTCTCTAAGTCCGTTATATTTGCAAAAATGCTTCAAAGTCTCTTTATATTTAATACTAGTAGCATAGAACCTTTTTATCAAAATCACATTCATCAATTTTAAATAGTATTAATATTTTAAAATTAAATAGAAAGTGATATCAAAATTTTCTCATCAATTAATTTCTGAATAAATAGCTTGGAAACAGTAAATCAAAGTTATAATAATGAAATAGACTTAATATTACGGCCACTTCAACCTAACCTAACCTAATATTATTTATTTTGTTGTCTTTTCGAAATCGCACTGATCCTCATCCTCATCTTCATTTTCATTATCAGGAATAATATCAAAAAATTAAATTTTGACGTCTACGAATTCAGAGAAAATTTTCTCATTTTTCAAAAAAAAAAAATGATTTTTGTTTATTTAAGGGAAAAAAATATATATAATATTATTTAGTAAATAACTTTTTATTGGTTGTTAAAATCACACTGGTTAAAACTCAATTAAACGATATTAATTTATTGTTAATTGGAAAATTATATATATATATATATAGTTCATAGAAAAAGATAGAAAACATTATAGAATTAGGCTAAAAGAAAGTAAAGAATGAATTATAATATAACTATTGATCAGGGCCGGAACTAGGAGATTTCTTAGGAGGGGCAAAATTTAATTTGCCGCCCCCTCCTTAAAATTTTCTATACAAAATTCATATCATTTTACCTTTTTTTTTAGTAAATCTTTCTTTAATTGCCGCCCCCTAATATCTGCCGCCCGGGGCACACGCACCCACTGCCCCTCCCTAGATCCGGCCCTGCTATTGATAATTTTTGTAGGTTATGAAATACTTGTATTAAATTTCAACAAATGGAATATAGTAATAGTGTATTGAATATATAAATTTGAAATAAATAAAATTAATATTTTCTTGAGTTTATATTAAATACCTCTAAACAATAGCGATGCCGGTGTTCATAATTGAAAATACTTAGGGCATAAACGCAACAATATATCTCAAGCGTATAGTTGTTTACGATGTCTTGCACTTGACGCATAAATGAAAAATTGTTCTTTTCAAATTAAGTATTATGAAACAACATGTTAAGTACATAAATCATTATTGCAAAATGTAAAATCCTGCATTGAAATATTGTAAAAATAATTTTATGCTTTTACATTAAAAATAAATTTTTTTAGGACATATTTCATAAAAAATACTATTAATTAAAGCATTTGAAACAATATTCCATGCTTAACTCAATTTTGAATTTTTTGGTCTTTGACACACCATTGAATAACAGGGTTCATATATCATTTTTTTTGTCAATTGTGCAAGTAAATACTGTAATTATGGCAGATATTCATAAATTATTTCTAAAAATACGACTAATTTAGAGAAAAACAATAAAATATAAAAAATTATTTTTGCAAAATTCTCTAAACCAATTTGCAATTTGCAAAAATGCTTCAAAGTCTCTTGATAAAAAATAAAATAATTTTAGGTTATAATTCAAAATTTAAAACGAAGATATTATTATAGTTCTTTTATAGTTATATTTAATACTAATAGCTTAGAAACTTTTTTATCAAAATTACATTAATAAATTTTAAATAGTATTAATGTTTTAAAATTAAATACAAAGTGATAACAAAATTTTCTCATCAATTATTTCCTGAATGGAAGTGAACATGGCAACAGTAAATCAAAGTTATAATGAAATCCACTTGATATTATTTATTTTGTTGTCTTTTCGAAATCGCACTGATCCCCATTTTCATTATCAGGAATAATATCAAAAAATTAAATTTTGACATCTACGAATTCATTTCTCATTTTTCAAAAAAAAAGGATTTTGGTTTATTTAAGTTTAAATAAGTTTTTATTGGTTGTTAACACCATAAAAAACAACGTGTTAGGAACATAAATCATTATTGCAAAATGTAAATCCTGCATTGAAATATTGTAAAAATTTGTAACGGTTTGTCGTTAGCTAACGGAGTCTCTCTCAAGAATGCTCTTGGAATTGTGGAAATTGTTTAAATTGTATACTGCTACTTTTAACTATTTGTATTTTGAACATATTTATACTTTTTTGTATCTATACTCGGTTTGTTGGACAAAGTGTGTTCACGGAATCCCTGTAATGAGCAAAATGCTCAAATAAACAGCTAATAAATAATAATATTCCTTATGTACATTAACGATCTCATGGGAGTAACCTCCAACCCAATTCATTGCTTTGCTGATGACAGTACTCTGCACTCAGTCAGGACTGGTGAAACCTCATCCACTGGTCGTCTGGCGGCTGTGTCGTCGATAAATGATGATCTTGGTCTCTTGGAGGAATGGGGAAACCTCAATCAAGTAAAATTCAATTCCCAAAAAACCCAATGTTGTTTAATTTCTAGACAAAAAAATAGGATTTGCCCTCCCCTTATTTACAGTAATAATAGTCTCGAGTTCAATGATTCATTTTCTGTTCTGGGAATGACAATTACATCTGATCTCTCCTGGAGCAACCACATCTCTTCTGTGGTTAAATCTACCGCAAGGAAATTGGGTTTCCTATTCAAAACGAAGCGTTACTTTTCCTCCCAACAACTCCTAATCCTCTATAAAGCCCAAATTCGGCCGTGTCTTGAATATTGTTCCCACCTTTGGCGAGGGGCGTCAAAAGACGCTCTCTCCTCCTTGGAAGCCATACAGAGGCGTGCATTTAGACTGATAGGTGATTCTACCTTTACTGCATCCCTAGAGTCACTAGATCATAGAAGAAGCGTGTCTGCACTATCTCTTTTCTACAGGTATTACCATGGTCAATGCTCTGCCGAATTAAAATCAATTATCCCACCCAATGCAACATATTCACGGAACACAAGAGAGGCATCGTCCAAGCATCCCTATGCTGTTCAGATCACGACTAACAGAAATAATCAATTTCATTCTTCCTTTGTCCCCATGACCACCCGTGATTGGAACAAGCTCCCTGCGTCTATCTTCCCCAAAACCTACAATCTTCAGACTTTCAAGTCTAACCTCAACAGGCATCTTCTCAGTTCCCGCAGTTGAGTTTCCCCTTTATGCTTCTCCTTTTGTTTTTATTTTCTTCCTGGCTGCATGTGACTATTGGTCATTATAGGTCTTCGGACCTTATGCACCCATTCCAAAAAAAAAAAAAAAAAAAAAAATAATAATAATAATAAATAATACTAAAAACGTGAAACGTTTGGGGGCCCATTGTTAAAAATCGATTTAAAGATTTCAATTGTTGATAACAATGTGAAATCTTTAATAAATTTTGGTGGAACAATTTTTTTTTCTTAAAGCTCACTCTTTTAGCTTTAAAATAGTAAAAAAGTGTTTTTCTAGCTCAAATAGAACCAGAGTTATGAATTTTTAAAAGTGAGTCTCTAATACCAGTATTCATAGTTGTCCCTTAAGGAAGAAGGAACCCTTAAAACTCATTTCTTGTTTCATAAACGTTCCTAGGCTTCCCTACATGCTCCCTTTTCCCAAGGGAAGTCGCGAGGTCCCTTAAGGAAGATTTTATAACCTTTTATAACCTATTTATTATATTTGTAAATAAATTTTTTTTTATTTTTTTATTTTTATTTTTTTTTTATTTTTTTTTCTCCTCAACCAGGGTCTATTTGAATCGCTTTCTGCAGAAAGGCATCTAGTCCATTTTCAGTTTTTTGATGAAAATTGTTTTAAATAGGTCAACACATCGTTGACCGCATAAAAGGCACTTGTCCACCAAAAAGTGAGGCTTCAGTTTTCATAATTCATCATTTAAAATCCTTATATTATGTTTTTAAACTGTTTTTTGCCTCTCCTATAAATTTTTAAAATATGGACTTGTTGCCTTTCTGCCGTAAGCGATTCATTTGTTCTGCATATCAATTAATAAATTTAATTTAAATATTTTAAATTATTTATCATATATATACCATCAAGAGAAAAGATATTGGACAACCCCCTCACTTCTACCTGAATTTAGAGCCTTTTGAGGTATGTATATAGGACCGTAACTAGGCAGATACAACAGATACACGGTGTACCTGTTGCATCTGCCTAGTTACGGCCCTGTATACATACCTCAAAAGGCTCTAAATTCAGGTAGAAGTGAGGGGGTTGTCCAATATCTTTTCTCTTGATGGTATATATATATATATGTTCTGGAAGATTTTCGCGACAGGATGTATGCAAAGATAAGTTCCCTACTCCCCAGGCCGAGAGCAACTGGGGTGTAGTCAGGTTGAGATCCCGGGAACCAAGAGCTAACACTCCGACTTGGGGAGTAGGCAGATTGAGGCCGCAAAGTCAACCCAAACCAAACACAAACCCGATTACACAGAACCAACCACTGTCCATTCCTCAGAGACAAACCCAGACCTCTAAAGCATCCACCAAACACACCACCAATACACCGACTTGGGGAGTAGGCAGATTGAGGCCCCTTAGTCAACCTAAACCGAACACAATTACACACAACAAACCTTCCTCCAGCTCTCAGAGACCAATCCACGCTTCTGAGTCATCCACCAAATTGACCTGGGGACCAGGAAGACTGCGACCCCGTAAACAACCCCCCTCCACCATTACCTCCTAACTTCCTTCTCTCTTGAAAATGGCTCCAAAAGGAGAGCCGAAACGTCGAGTAAATCTCAGCACCCCACGCGACTTACCCGAGAAAACTTATCTTTGCATATATATATATATATATATATATATATATATATGTTCTGGAAGGTTTCCGCGACCGGATGTATGCGAAGATAAGTTTTCTCGGGTTGTGTCGCGTGTGATGTTGAGATTTACTCGACGTTTCGGCTCTCCTTTTGGAGCCATTTTCAAGAGTATGGAATTAGGGGGGAATTGTTGGGGTGGATTGTTTACGGGGTCGCAGTCTTGCTGGTCCCCAGGTCAATTTGGATGCCTCAGAGGCTTGGTTTGGTCTTTGAGAGCAGGAGGAAGGTTGAGTGTGTGTAATTGCGTTTGTGTTGCTGACGACTGCTAGCCAGCGAGCATTCAAGACCTCGAGCGCCACAGCAGTAAGACAAACCAAAACACAAATCACTTCGACCATCAACACACAAACCGCCACCACACAACCCAACACATCTCAAAGACAAACACAAGCCTCGGAAACATCCGGCAATACATCGACTGGGGGAGTAGGCAGATTGAGGCCCCAAAGTCAACCTAAATCAAACACAGACACGATCACACATACACACACCCAATCCAAATCTCAGAAACAAACCCAATCTCCTAACACATCCACTAACCAAACCAATAACACATCGACTTGGGGAGGCAGACTGAGGCCCCGTAGTCAACCCAAACCGAACACAAACGCAATTACACACACTCAACCTTCCTCCTGCTCTCAAAGACCAAACCAAGCCTCTGAGGCATCCAAATTGACCTGGGGACCAGCAAGACTGCGACCCCGTAAACAATCCACCCCAACAATTCCCCCTAATTCCATACTCTTGAAAATGGCTCCAAAAGGAGAGCCGAAACGTCGAGTAAATCTCAACATCACACGCGACACAACCCGAGAAAACTTATCTTCGCATATATATATATATATATGTCGTAGACAGATCGTGAAATTAGACAGTTCATGAACTGTCTAGACATTTCATGAACTGCATCCAGATCGTGTAATGGTCAAACAGTTACATGATCTGGCTAAAAATTTTAGACAGTTCATGAAATGCAATTGGGCCTTAGACAGATCGTGTAATGCTCGAGAATTACATGAAATGTCTAAATTTTTTAGGTAGTTCATGAACTGCCTAACAGCAGTTTTGCCGATCGTGTACTGTTTGTAAAGCAAATAAAAATCTCGAAAAAAGTCAATTTTTTTCAATATTATTATTATTATTATTATCGATTACTAAATTTTCCAAATCTTCCTCACTTTGTAAATCTTGGGTTAAGGTGCGCGTCTCGGGGTTCTAATTTTGGGAGATTCCAGCGGCCACAAATTTGAAGCTATCTACCTCAATTTTTTTAAAATTAAAGTTATTTAAAATGTCTACAACTTATAGAAGCCCTTTTTTTGATTTTCGAAAAAAAATTTTTTTTTAGATTTATTGCATTAAATTACAAACAGTACACGATCGGCAAAACTGCTGTTAGGCAGTTCATGAACTGCCTAAAAAATTTAGACATTTCATGTAATTCTCGAGCATTACACGATCTGTCTAAGGCCCAATTGCATTTCATGAACTGTCTAAAATTTTTAGCCAGATCATGTAACTGTTTGACCATTAGACGATCTGGCTGCAGTTCATGAAATGTCTAGACAGTTCATGAACTGTCTAAATTCACGATCTGTCTACGACATATATAAAAGAAATCTTAAAATAGGTATTAAATTTATGATTGGAATTTCTCTTAAATATTTTTTAAGATTTTACCTTTCCATGATATAAATATGTGGAGAAGGAAAATAAGATGATTACTATTTTATAAAGGTAAAAGAAATTTAAAATGCGTCACATTAGGGCTGCTTCCGTTAATTGTTATTCAACTTGCTAATTAAGGGCTTTATTTGTTTTAAAGAAACATGATAGTTTGTCTTTGTATTTTATTACATTTAGTTATTTAGATTCCTAAAAATTTACTTAATTTTAAAATAAACCCGAGTCGAAATCGAACGCCTGGTTTGAGTCTACAAAACCTCAGAATCTAATTGTTGTCTAAGTAGACTTAACAGAATCAAACTAGGATTTGAAAGCATGGTTTCTATGGAAATTTGATAGTCTGGTTTGGTTCTAACAAGTCTACTTATGTCCCTTTTTGACATGTTTAGACTCAGACCAGGTATTCGAAATACTAGTTTAAGTCTACCAGATCTACTATTACGACCAGCAGTATTGAATGCTGGAATCCTAGTTTAGGCCTATTAATTCTCATTTAGAATTTGTTTATATACATATATACAGAGTGACAAAAAGTTCTGATAATTTTGTTAGATTAGCAAAGAGGTATGCTTGTTTTTTGGCAATAAGAAAAATAACTTTTAGAGTGTTTTCTTCAAATATTTCGAAGACATTGTTTTTTTGTTGAAATTAAAAAAAAAAAAAAAATATTACAATATTTTTGCGTTCACTGGAAATTTTTGTTGCTCCATATATAACTAATTTTTAATCAAGAACCCCCCTCCCTGGTCAATGGTGTTTCGATTTATTTATATTTTTATATGTGCCCCTTTACTGATGTTTAAATTTGGCCATCTTAGCAATAATTTTAAAACAGCAAGCTGACAGCAACTCAAAAATCATAAAAATGAATTCAAAATAAATATGAAGTTAGCAACAGGCGAATTTGTCAATGGTATGAGCTTCGGTCATGGGACCGGAGTTCATTTTTTTTTATACTACGGAACTAGATTTGACTGCGGTCAAATGTTGACCGAGGTTCACTTGACCGGCGGTCAAAAGTTGACTTGACCGAGCGTTATACTATCGGCCCTAAAAGGCTCAAACCAGGCCTTCGATTTCGACTCGGGAAGGCTGAAATTTATTATTTTTTAAAACTATAAATAGAATTTTACATTCTCTTATGAAATTCGAATAATTTTAACTTTCATGTTCTATATCACGTTTGAAAAACTTATTCTTATAAATATCTATCAAGAAAATTTTTTTTTAGATATTGTTATGTTTATAAGTTCAAAAAAATCTTGTAATAATTTATAAAATTATTAAAATTTTATATTATTAATTAATTAAAAATTCTTAAGGAAGAAGAGATAAAATAATCCTATTTCTGGGTTAATTTAATCAATTTTTAAATTAATTTTATACTTATATTAAATGAATAAATATTTTTGTTTAGGGTGAGAGCATATGGTCCTGGAATTGAACCTTCTGGACCCGTGGTTGGAGCGCCGGCAAATTTTACAGTGGAAACTTTCAGCGCCGGCAAAGGAAATGTTGAAGTCCTGGTTGAAGGTCCTGGAGGACAACATGAACCGGTAAAATAAATAAACATAATATATCAATGATGGCAAAACTATTTTTTACCTATTATATATTTATTAGCCCTTTGATTAGCCAGATGTAGTGTTGTAAGGAGAAACATTTATTTCTGTTTTATATAATAATAGTCTCAAAGTTCGCCTTCGGCCGACTTTCCGTCTAGCTAGGGGGCTGTGCCCCTGGACTTCCTTGCTGGCCTTCGGCGGGCAAGTATTTTTTCAATTTAGGATATTTTTTCTTGAAATGCAAATGGTAAGATGTTAAGGGGCTCTTACACCATCAGTCAGACTGTCAGTATTTGAGCAGATTGGAGTTTTGACTGAACGTATGGGCAAGTCTGATGGACTGAAGGCCATGATTGACGAATTTCTAGATATTTTTAAGTCCGAGCTTCAGTCAAGCAGTAGCGTATCCATCGTGGGGGCGAAGGAGGGCGCTCGCCCCCCCCCCCGCCCCAGGCGCATTAAACTTTTGGCGTCCCTTGCGCATCCGCTTTTTCCCAAAATCTACGGATTTTTTTTTGAAATTTCACAAATTTTCAGATTGATTTTACATGCCTTTCAAGGCTTAATATGTAAGCAAAGAATTCTAATAATATACTTTTTTATTAATTCCCAACTTCAATTAAAAAAAATTTTAACAGAATTGGATTTCTTTAAATCCTGCTAATAATTACTACCTAATAAAGTTTTGTAGATTAAATGTTTATAAATGAAGTAATCAAATCTGAATTTTTTCAATTTTCGATTTGTGAGTTCACTAAAGCACGATTATATATAGGTCTATACATGGGCGTACCCAGGATCAAATCTAGGGGGGGGGGGCATGGTCAGATCATGGTCGTCCAGGGGGAGGCAGACCATGCTCGTCCAGATTGTGACATAGCTATTTTTTTATATAGAGGGGAAAAGCCTTCGAATTAAAGGCATAAAAACCCTCGAGTCCTAACAAAAAAAATCATTCCCCGTCGCCATCCACCAATTTTGTTTCGTTTCATCACTTTATAAACATTTAATATTTTTTCTAGGGGGGGGCAGCTGAAATTTCTATAATTAAATTTGCTTTCCAAACCATCCAAATTTTTTTATTTATTTAGACTATTTTTTTTTTTTTTTGTATGCTAATGACAAAATAAAGGTAATAGGCCTACTCAATTTATTTTTGTTTTTGTATTGTTACTTATTGGCAGGGAACTAAATTAGTTTAGTTAAAAAGAAAAATTAGTGGTTTCACACAGTCGAATGAGTTAAAAAAAAACTTGATTGTGACTGGCAGTCTGACTGATACGTGTATGGTTAACCTTGACTGAAGAAAATAAAGAAAATACTGAGAGTCGGACTGATTCGGTCAGACTGGCAGTCTGATCGTGTAATCCACAATTTTCAATGAATCTATTTGAAGTTAAGTATGCATATGCATGAGGGTGGCCTCAAAAAACAAATTTTTTTTAATTTCTTTCTGCCGAACATCCTAAAAGTTGTCTTTTGGCTAGAAAATGATAATGGCAAAGTTTTAGCTAAATTGGATAACGTTAACCCGTGCCTCATCGGGGTTAAAATTTTGAAAAAGTGCGATTTTATCTAAAAATTCGCAGTTTTTACTTCTTAAAACGAAAACAAAGTATCGTAGAAAAATGACTCTTGGCTCATTTCATAGCAAATTTAATTCTCTTGAGGTTTTATAATAACCATTTTTTCATTAAAACTTATAGATTTAGTGATATTTATAAATTAGCATTTCGATTTTGATATATCGTCGCTTGCATCACGTAGTGACGTATCTCAAAAAAATTAAAAATTGAGATATAACGGTATTTAGGTTTTTTTGTTTTGCGTATCTACACATTTAATATAACAACACGAACTATATAAACAGCTCTCCTGAAAATTGATAGAAATTGAGATACGCCACTACGTGATTCAGGCGACGATATTGCTCTTTCTGAAAAATAAGTGGAAAATTACAATATAGACCAGCGTTATCCAAACTGTGAGGCGCGCATCCCTAGGGAGGCGCGGACTAGTCTAAGGGGAGGCGCGAATATTGGCCACCAAGATCAATTTTCCAAATGATTGCTAGTTTTATAAATAAAATAATTTATATGATTCTGGGACGGAGTTGTTAATTAAAATAATACATATGAATAAATAAAAAAAATATTTTTATATAAATTTATTTAAAAATTTTTGTTTTTGTATTATTTTATTAAATGTGTGGGGTAGGGGTAGTCATACGATTAAATATTTTTAAGGGAGGCGTTGTAACATAAAGTTTGGAAACCAGTGATTTAAAGTAAGACTCATTCTAGAAAATTATACTATGTGTTAAACCCAAAGACGGATCCAGGGAAGTTTTTCAGGGTTTTAATTTTCTTCTGACTAGACGCGAAGCTCTCCGAAGGCGATAGCATTGTTAATTATTTTACAAATTTATTGAATTAGGGGTTGAAAAATTGAAAAAAATGTTTTTAAAATATATTTTAGCTAAATCGAAATAGAAAACATTCAAAAAATAGCGTTGATAGAGGGATGAAGGGTTGATTATTTAAGAAAGGCCTTGGAATATTCTAAATCACTTGTTGACATTCTTTTCCAGTTCTAAATATAGTTAGATTAGAGCAAAAGGTTTTACTTTTAATAAAAAGGGAATTGCTATGTCCATCTATTTATTCCTATACAAATAGAGAGAGACAAATTTCTCGTTCAGTCGAGTCGAGCGCGTGGCCGGGCTGCAGGTGCTGCTCTCTTTTTTGTGTATAAAGTGAATCAAAGTGAATAATTAATATAGTGTAACCCACCCTGACCTCACCGTCAACCAGCACACCCTCTTGAGTGTCTTATTAAAGGTAATTATTATGCATTTTATCGTTGAAAAAAAAATGATAGAAACAAATAATTTGACTGCGAAAAACGATTCTTTTGAATATGAAATTAAATATTTTGCATTTCACTAAGGGTAGAGGGTGAATATAAGCTGTTGAAAGGGTGAGGGGGAGTGTAGCAGCGGCGTAACTAGCCTTTGAGGGCGGAGGGGGCGAAGCTCAACTAGGCCGTCGTTTTTTAAGTTGTAATATAATTTAAAAGAAAACTATCCGTGTTTTTGGACAATCTATAGAAAGAATATGATAAAATTACCGCCCATGGGCTATATTTTAGATGCCTTAGGGCGCCTATGTCGGTATAGAGGGGCGCCAAAGGCTTGATGCGCCTGGGTGCGGAGGGTGCGAACGCCCCCCTTCGCCCCCACCTAGTTACGCTACTGGAGTGTAGGTGTCATTGAAAAAAATTTGTTTTTTTTATTTTTTATCTTTTTTTTTTAAACACTTTCTCATTCACACACACACACATACACACAGTCTTTTCGGCAACTCAGGCCATATTAGACTTTAGACGATACCCGTTATTAATTAATAATATAAATATTGGGGGTCCAGGCATTTCAATTTAAGCCATTTGGTATCCATTTCGGACTGCCAGGGCAGGGTGGTCCGAATTGAAAAAAAAGTGGCCAAAATGAAAAAAATGAACTTTAGAATAACTAGAAAACCCTAAGCCCATTGGATACAGAAATGTTAAAGGCATTTGCCCCTAAAAGGATTGAGTTATCCCTGCTAACGGAGGAGAAGCAGGCCCCTGAAGTTAGCATCCAACTTCTGAGCTGAGAGCGTCGTTTATTTTAGTGAATTTCAATTTGTGTTTTAAAAGGTTTAAGTTAACTTCAACCAACTTGCACCAAATTTACTGGGGCTTAACCTTGATCTAAGTAGTTGAAATTTCATACTTCATCTCTTTCGATTCATTGTTTCTTGAATGCTTAAAATGGCGTTAAATTTTTTTCTCAAAACGTACATAAATTTTTCCTTTTAAGATGCATAAGTAAAAAGTCCCGCATTATGCCACTCTATCGAAAGCATTTTTAGTTTTGCCATAGTGGAGGTAAAACAAAACTGTCATCACCTTCACCTCGATTTGCCTCCTTTAAAAAATTTTCAATAAAAACCAACAAAATTCATGGATTGATAAATTTTTTTTTTTTTAATAAACTTACTTAAAAATTTAAATCATTGTTTTATAATACAGTAGAGTCTTACTAATCCGGAGTAAACCTGTCCTATGCCAGATTCTGAAAATGCCGGATTACCGGAAACATTTAAAAGAATGCAAAATTTAATATTTATCTCTTGAAAAAATCTGTAGAGACATTTTGTTTTCTTAAATTACCCCTATATTAGGCTGAGATTTTTTAAAATATTTTTTTCGGATTCAGCAGCCTCAAATACATAAATAGTAGTAATAAAATAATTTTGGCCACTTTTTTTTCAATTCGGACCACTGTGCAGGGGTCCGAACACTCGACGTTCGGTATAGAAGGTAGGCACGCTACCAACTACACCAAGCCTGACGGCATTTTTTTTATCTTTTCTTAAGTCACCATTATTTACCATTATATTCTTTCTATTTGGCCTATATTTTTGTTAATCAAATTACTTTAATATACTTTTACTAAGGGGTGGATTAAGGGTTTAAAATTAAAATAAAATAATTTCAAAATAAAATAACTAGCCTAAGGGGAGGGGCGAATATTGGCCACCAGGACTAATTTTCCAAATGATTGCTAGTTTTAATATAAATAAGAATAAATAAAAAAAAATATTTTTTTTATTTATTCTCGCGGAGTAAAAAAAAAATTCCTAGTCATATGCAGCCAAAATTATTGTGACGTTTCGGCCTTCTTAAGAGCCGGAGGCGAGAATAAAAGAAAATTTTAATTTCAAAATTATAATTGTAATTTTTCATTCAATAACTAGGAATTTTTTTTTTTTTTTGACTCCGCTTTAATATAAAAAAATTTTTGTTATTGTATTATTTTATAAAATGGGAAAGGGGGGCGTCATAAGATTAAATATTTTTAAGGGAGGCGTGGTAACATAAAGTTTGGAAATCACTGATATAGATCATTCGATATAACATTTTGCCGGGAAAATATTCCGAAGGGAATGAAATTTTCACTACCCCATACTCTAGAATGCCAATCCTAAATTTTTGACCTCGAAGACCGTGGGGGGGGGGGGGGGGAGGGGGACAAAAACCTCAAAAATTAGAGAAATCTTCAGGTTTTTGCTTATATCTCGTAAACTATTTATATTTTGTGAAATATAGCACAATACAAAGTTGTAGAGCATTAAATTTGCTAAAATTTGGTACATAAAACGAATTCGTAGACTCACTACTAACCGAAATACGGCCGCTTAACGAACTCCAAAAGTTCGGCAATCTTCTTCCCGAGGTCTCCAAGGACCTGCTTTCTTTTCTCTTCACTTAAAGCAATGTATGCAGCCGGGGCTAAGTGGTCTACCCCTGAAGCACTGCAGTCATCCGATAACGACATCCCGGGGTCCGCTTGCTCACCCCTGACAGACGCCAGCACTGGGTATCCGACTCCCTGCGCCGTAAACTCTCTACCCTGTTCTTCGTTTCCCATGTTTATTTTTTTTTTTTTCTTAGGGGTCTCCTCCCCTAGCCTGTTGGTCCGCGAGAGGTATTTTATTTCCCTCCTACCGCCATATCTGGCGAGCATTCCCCTATCCGCCACCTGGGGACGCGCCCAGTAGAGGTTTCAGGCCCCTCCGGTGTGTGTGTGGACATTTTTGACCATGAAGGAAATGAGCTAGGAGGCTGAAATTTTATATTTAAGTTAGGCACCTTCCGAACTTATGTAAATAAGCTTTTAAACAAAATCGGCCAAAAAGTACTAGTACTTTACTGATGTACTTTTTTTCATTAAAACTTATAGATTTAATGATATTTACAAATTAGCATAACGGTTTTGATTTATTGCTCTTTCCGAAAAATAAGTGGAAAATCACAATATAGACCATTCAATATATCTTTTTTTAGATAACAAATGAAGTACGTGGCTGTTGATTTATATACAAGGAAGGAAGCAGGAGCAGCCAAAAATAAAAAAGCCTCCGATTTTATTTTCTCACTGAACAAGTCAATGAACAACACACCCATTGAGAAAATACATAATAAATGTATTGTGCTCTTTTAACAACTCCGGGACAGATACAATTTGAAAGACTGATGATGAGAAAATAAAGTTTTCTCGAAACGTCTCGTTAAATGTAATAAAATCGAAGGCCTCAATTTTTGGCTGCTCCTGCTTCCTTCCTTGTATAGATATATCCTATTTCCTCATCTAAATAAGAAATTTTTTTCAGGTGGATATTCGATTCAATGGGGATCGCAACATGACTCATAGTGTAGCGTATACACCGCGGCAAGAAGGTCCTCATAAAGTAACAGTTAAATTCGCAGGTCGAGAAATACCTAAATCACCTTACACTGTCCTGGTCGAGGGTCATGCAGGCGACCCGAGCAAAGTCACTGCATCGGGTCCAGGTCTCCAGTCAGAAGGAGTAATGATTGGACGACCCACATATTTCGATATCTTCACAAGAGGTTAGTTCACAAAACCTGTAAAAAAATTTACAAATTTACAATAAAAAAAATCGATAAAATGAAGATCCCACTCATTTCACACTGTATTTACTAGTATTTCTCTTTGACAAAAATGTTCTCTCCGGTTTTTACTAAGGATCCCAAAAGAGAGCATATATTTATTATTAACTTTAATTTATATTGTGTTTTTTTAGATGCTGGTCGTGGAGTCCCCGAAGTTTTAATTTTGGATCCTGCTGGTCACAAAAACACCGTTCCTGTAAAAATTCGTCAAATTTCACCCGATGTTTGGAGATGTGAATATATGTCTTCAATCCTTGGCCTACATTCTGTGAACATCTTCTTTGCTGGACAGCCCATTCCTAATAATCCCTTTGGAGTCAAAGTCTCTCCAGGTAATTTTTTTTTCTAATTTTAAATGATTTTCTTTTATCATAAATCTAAGTTTTTTATTTTTAAAGTGACAACATCTTACAAATTATGTGTCTATAGTGGCCTGTTAGGGAGGCATGCACGGAAAGTTTAGTGGCTTGAATATCTCCTCTGTCTTAAGAGGTATAATTATGGTGAATATACGGTTAGAAAGAATGATTTTTCAGCTAAAGATTTCACCATTTATTTTTTTCCCATCATTTCATTTTACCGCGCTGCGGTAAATTTAAATTTGAAAGTTTAAACCCCTGTAGATTCCGAACGGCTGATTAGATCAGACAGGAGCCTTTTTTAAGATGTTTTCAATGGTTTGAATATGGCGTTCAATGAGCCCGTTGGATTTAGGATAATGAGGACTGGACATGATGTGTTTAATGTCCCATGATTTTAAGAATTTAGTGAATTCGATTGAGTCAAAAAGAGGTCCATCATTGTCTGAGCGGAAAATCAATGGAATTCCATGAGTGCAAAATTTAGACTTTAAAATTGGTATTATAGACTGAGCTGTTTTGAATTTTAATGGCGTTATTTCCATAAATTTGGAGAAGTAGTCGGTAATTACTAGATAATCTTCTTGCTTCACTTTTAAAAAGTCCGCAGCAACTTCTTGCCAAGAAAGATTAGGGATTTTGTATGGCTTGATTGGTTTTTTTGTGTTTGCTCGTGCGTTTTCTTGACACTTGAGACATGTTGATATATGTTGTGAAATTCGGTTCGTCATGCCTGGCCAAAATAGAGCATTTTTTGCTTTACGCAATGATGATCCGATTCCTTGGTGTAGGGGAGACCGGGGCAGGTTGGCCCACTAATTTTTATTTCTTTTATAAAATTTTTTATATAATCATTTTCGTTTATGTTTTTATTTTAAAATGTTGGTGCAACCTTAAGCTACCAAATGGTCATCGTAAAAGTCTCCTAAATTGATGTTAAAATTAAAAAAAATAATTATTTCTAAAATATTTCAAGTGGGCCAACCTGCCCCGTTGTCGGGGCAGGTTGGCCCGGAAGGCATTTGTTATTTTTATATGAATAAAAATGCAAGAAAATAATTTAAAACAACCTAATTTTAACACACAAAGTTTATTTTAAATTATAATTGGTTATTGCAACAGTTTCAGTAATAAGTGAGTACTAAATCAAAAAAAGTATATCGTGACTTCAAGAACTTTTCCTTTTTCAGTTTTTCTTTTGTATTTACGAATCACTGTTATAACCATGGTCCAGAGGTTGGAGATAAGAGTCAGAATGCTATGAAGAGCATTGCAGACACCTTACTTGGGCTTGGCAAGTTGGCAAAAAGAGTATCCCAACAAGCGTCCCAACTTTTCTCTCCCAACGCTCAATTTGTGCTCTTTTGAAAAATCTCTTAGCCCTCGGGGCTTCGTGTAGAGGTTATCGTGCTAACCTCGTATACCAAATGGCTTAAATAAGAATGCCTGGACCCCCAAAATATATAATTATTAATACAACGGTTATCGTAAAAGTCTTATATGGCCTGAGTTACCGAAAAGACTGTGTGAATGTGAGTGTGAATTGGAAAAAAGTGTGAATGTTTAAAAAAAAAAAAAAAAAAAGCGGAAACACTTCATATCTTCCCGAACCACACATATTAAAAGAACTAGAACGTTTTAGAAAACAATAAGAACATAGTCATATATCTGATATCAATTTCCCAAAAACAAACACACGTGCTCATTTATGATGCAAAATTTCCTCCAATAAACTCTCAATGACGGCCAGTATAACATCGATATTTATAATAATTTTTATTTTGTTACTTTTACATCATTCATTGCCACTAAAATTGAAAAGA
Organism: Euborellia annulipes; assembly: GCA_023213315.1. NCBI lineage: Eukaryota > Metazoa > Arthropoda > Insecta > Dermaptera > Anisolabididae > Euborellia > Euborellia annulipes. The sequence goes on along the minus strand of JAKCPI010023854.1, from coordinate 100,532 downwards.
TAAAACACGGTTTAACGATTTCATACACACAATGGCAAAAAATCGAGTGGGCCAACCTGCCCCGTCATTTTTGGGCCAACCTGCCCCCATCGTCATATTTGAAACAATTTTTATCCCGCACAAATCCCGTTGATGTTTTTTAATTAATATGCCATGGAGAAATAATCCTTATACTCAAACCTTTAAACATAGTGCTCACTTTTTATCCTCGAAGTAACCAAAAAGTAGATAAAACAATTTTATTCAACTAATGAAAATTTACTCCAAGGTGCAAAAAACGAATAAATGATCCTAGCTCATGCGAATTTACTCCGATCGCTATAGTTGTTTTGGCGGAAGGTGTGTGGCAGTGCTATTAACCTTCATTCTGATCCGTATCAATCGTCCAATTATTCTGCGAAATATCGCGACTGGGCCGACCTGCCCCGTGGGCCAACCTGCCCCGGTCTCCCCTACTTTGTGTACTTCTTTAATCATATTTTTTCTTTCCTCAATTGGAACTATCAATTTTTCCTCTCCTCCCGACTCAAATGATCTAATCTTAGCGAATTTTTTTAAAAATTTATTTAATCTCTCTGCTCCAAGGTCTCTTCTCTCCTGAGTGACTAATACGGATTGTCTTTCTAATGTAATGTCAGCATCTAATTCTAAATTAGGTTTTTCTAATACGTAATCACATTCCGTGCTGTTCAAAATGCTAACCCAACATTCATTGTTTTTCGCTTCCACCAAACTATTAGCTAATATTATACCTGGGGCAAATTCAATTTTCCCAATAACTCCTACCCCATTTGTGGTCGTATTAACCCTGACAATAGTCTCTGTTCTGGCATTCAAATTAACTGTCTTCTTTTTTGGAGTTATAATTTTAATTTTATTTTCCCCAATAGACAACAAATTTTCTTTGTAATCGATAACTGCCTTATGCCTGTGAAGGAAATCCCTTCCCAAAATACCTGCCTGAGATAGGAAAATATTATTTCCTCTTACTACCAAAAATTTATGTTTTATTATCTCCTTTCCAAATTTTATTTGTGCTGTAAAACTTCCACAAGACTCCAAAGTTCCGTTTAATCCCACTAATTCTATTTGTTCGTTATCTATCCAAATTTCATCTTTTATATATTTGACATTTATAATTGATATGTCCGCTCCACTATCTACAAGAAATATTCCATTATTATTTTCTAATTCAGCCATTTCTAAATTTACATTTTTTGGAGCCTCTAAATTACTCAAATAAATGTTCGCTAATTTCATTCCTGCTGCTTTTGATCCCCATTTTGTACTATTTGTCTGAGATTGTGTAGTGTGCGTTTCATTTTGCTTTTGTGCACTTGAAGATTCCCTTCTTTTGTTTTCATTAAATATTCTTTTTCTACAGTCTTTTAGCATATGCCCTGGTTTCTTACAATAAAAGCACTAAATTTTATGAATCTCTTTCTTTATTTTTGATTTATCAAAAGATGAGGTGTTCGAATTTTGCGGGTCTAATTGAATTTCCTCGTCACTCGCTATTGATAGTGCTTGTTCAAAACATTCACAATTTCTAGATTTTACTATGTATTTTAATTTTTCATTTAATCCGTTTTGAAAAATTGCTAGAGCCTGATTTTTTAAAATGTCTTGAATTAAGGAATTCTTTGTTTGATCGGTAGAGGTTCCAATAGTTAACTCCGTAATTTCCATTAATAATTTTTCTAATCTCAGCCCAAAATATTTTACGGGTTCATTTTTTATTTGTTTACACTGATTGAATTGAATTTGGAGTGCTGATAAACTCCTTTTGTCTAAATATAATTGATTGAGTTCTTTTTTTAAATTTTCATAACTATCAATTTTTTTGTATCGATTACTAGAGAGCGCTTTTCCATTTAATTTGGTTCGAATTATAGCATCTAAGAGCATAGGCTTTTCTTCTGTTGCTATGTATTGGAATGCATAATCGCAACTTAAAAGAAATTCAATCAATTTTTCTTGGTTTGAACCGTCAAATGTTTTCACAAATTTAATAGCATCTCTAAATTTGAGGGCCATATCTGTTTGAGTGGAAGAATTTACAAGGTTTTGATTTTGATTTTGAGGTTGAATATTTGGCAATTTCGAATCTCTAATTACTTTTAGTACTAATCTCCAAGGGTTGGAAGCCTGCTCAGATTCTTCTCCAGACTCTGAACTACTCATTCATGAAATTTTTATTTTCAAACTTTAATAAATTTTACTTACGTTTTTATTTTCTTTTCTTTTCAATTTTGTAATTAATATATACGTATTGTTTATAGAGTTTAATGTTAAATTCAAAGGAAAATTTATGACACTAATGCACTTATGCACAATCACACACACTTACACTTACACAACACGAGTTTGATTTTCTCTCTTCTTTCTTCTCTCTTCTCTCTTCTCTCTTCCAAGTTGAATTCAAACTATCAGCAGCTAGTTATTTTTACTTTCGTCAATCGATCCCAATCAAATTTTTCATCTAGATCCCACTGCTGCCACCATTGTTGGGGGTACGGTTTGCCTTCCTTGGTGTTGTTAGGAAGACTGTCTCCCCGGAGGATAGTCCTTTGATGATGATTGGGATTCGGGACGATAAATAAATAATAACTCTTTTAATTTTATAAAAAAACGGTAAATGTATTTATTTTAAAATGATAAATAAGAATAAATTTAGGGTTAGGGGGACGTTGAGGATGCAAAGTTTCCGCTTAGGACAATTCACAATTCTATCCAAATTTGACGAAGCCAAAGCCCCGGAGTCTCAAACGGATTTAATGTTTCCCAAATTGACTACGAAGGTTCTTCGTAACTTTACAAATGTTCTTTCCTTCCAAATTTTGGGTTCTCTCCTTCCAAATGTTCTTTTGAGAGCGACTGTTTTAGACTGCCAATATTTTATAAAGGATGGGTGAGCTTGCATGCAATTTTGATGAATAATGAAATTCCGTACACGTGGAGTCCAATGTTCACACTAACACTCTGACTACAAGTGTACCTTCTAACAATGCGGTAAAATGACCTCATATCAAAAAAAAAAAAAAAAAAAAAAATGTCCTGGGGTATTGAAGCAATCTTTCTAAAACAATATTTAGATTTAATGTAGCTTTTATGGCCTGCGCAAAAAGGGAAATTTTTTTATATTTTTTTTTTGCCTAAAAAATGAGGTTTTTCGAAAAAAAAAATTGGATTTGGAGGTCAACAAAAAAAATTTTTTTTTTTGTTGCATTGAAATTTAGAGCTATTCCTGGGTATGTGGTAGCGTTAATTCCAAAAATGCCATCAATTTTGCGCCATGAGCTCTAGTTTTAGAGATAGCCTATAGAGAAAATTAAATTTTAATAAATAATCTGCTCAAAAGCGACTCTTATTTTGAATTTTCTAGATTTTTTTAATTCGTTACCCCTTAAAAATATACAGATAGTTGAAATACATAGAAATAGAGGTCTATATTGTAAAGTTTGAGCCCAATCGGAGGTGGCTTAGTGGTTCAAAACATGGCTAAAAGTTTAGAAAAATTGGATTTTTTCATTATTTTTTCAGGACACTTCTGAATAGAATTTTACCATCTTTGAATGGAAAAAAGTATGTTTACGATTTTCTATAGTTTTTAACTTTCCAAGTTAAGCAATGTCAAGCGATGCGAAAGTACGAGTTTGCTGACCCTGAGCAATCAGAGTTTGGAACACCCCTCCGGTAGCCATCGGTATAATGTAATTTAGAAATATATTTAATAAAGTTATACCCGGCCTCTGTAGCCAAAAAAGTTAAAAAAAAAAAAAGTTTTCTTAGTCAGGATTCGGTGCTATCCATCCATATACCCAAAATAATATAAAAAAAAAATTTTAAAAACAACGCTTTTATAAATGTACTAAAAAAAGAAAAATAATTATGTATAATTTCTTTAAAATTATATTAAAAATTAATATATGTTACTAAAACTAAAAGCGTTGGGCGCGGGATTTGCAAATTTTAATTGTATAAATAGGCCTATTATATGTTTTATGAATACATTTTCATACCATAGACTTGGCGGGTAGTTAGGCAAAACAGTTTGAAAAGTGACTCAAATGTACTAGTTAGATTATTTTATTTTTTTTTGATTCATGCATCGGTGAATTAAAGTTAGTTGATCCTCTGCAATGAAAATTGCAAGAGTTTGTTAATTTGCGCGCCCAACGCTTTTAGTTTTAGTAACATATATTAATTTTTGATATCATTTTAAAGAAATTATACGTAATTATTTTTCTCTTTTTAGAACATTTTAAAAAGCGTTGTTTTTAAATTTTTTTTTTATATTATTTTATTTAACTCTTTTGTTTTTTTAATAAAATATTAATACGTATCTGTTATATACATATAAGAGATACATATACACGATACAATAAGACAATTTGTATTTTAAAAGAAGAGAAATTTTTGATTATAAATTCCACCCCCTCTTTTTTTTTATCGTCCGCCATTTTAAAATTAATTGACATACAAAGATTAGACATATCAAATATTGCATTGTCACGGGAGTTACATATGTGTATAAAATTTCAAAACTCTCGAATAACTAGAAGTGGTCGTAATTTCGATCACTAACTTTGTCGGACCAAACAATGGAAATGTGATTAATTGGCCGCGATTTTGAATTTTTTGAATTTTTAATAATCTTTTCAACACCTCTGCCAATGCTCAAAACTCTAAATTAATTATAAATAGGAGAAATTTTGATTATAAAACTTCCCCCCCCACTTTTTTTGACCGGCCGCCATTTTTTAATTAAATCACCTACAAAGATGAGACACATCAAATATTGCATTGTCACGGGAGTTACATATGTGTATAAAATTTCAAAGCTCTAGATTAATTAGAACTGAGTAAAGTCTATTTAACACCTCTGACAATGCTCAAAACTCTAACTTAATTTTTGATTATAAAATTTTACCCCCTCTTTTTTTGATCGGCCGCCATTTTGAAATTAATTTACCTACAAAGATGAGACATATTAAATATTGCATTGTCATGCGAGTTACATATGTGTATAAAATTTCAAAGCTCTAGATTAATTAGAAGTGGTCGTAATTTCGATTTGCAGATTTGTCGGAAAAAACAGGAAAGCAAGTTAATAAAAGCGTTGTAAAATAGCTCTAAATTCTTGGCGCAAAATAAAACACCATCTTTATCATAAAATTTTCTTTTATTTGAAATTTAATGAAAATTTCTCTTTTAGAGGATCTGGCCCCTTGGGGTTCAGGGAAATATGGTATTTTAAAAATATTTTTGTGTGTGGAGAAGAGGGATATTTAAGGATGAGCACTCCCCCCCAAAAAAAAAAAATAAATAAATAAATAAAAAAATTTCAATATAAGCTTACACCTCTGTAAGAAAGTAGTACAAAATGTATAAAGGCCTACTCTTCTAGTGCCACCCCAGGCCTCCAACTGCCTCGGTACGCCTCACTGGCAAATTTTTAAAATTTTAATTTTATTAAAATTTTGATTTTATTTAAAATTTTTAAAGTTTTATAGTAGATTGGTTTTTGTTTTATACTATTTGGACATATTAAATTATTTTAATTTTCTAAAAAAAAATTTTTTGCCCCCCCCTGATTCAAATTCGTTTGGCGCCCCTGCCCGTAAGTCATAATAGAATCTATTGCAGGGGCGCCGGAACGAATTTGAATCAAAAAATCAAAAAAAATGCTAATGGACCTAAAGGCGTATTAAGACATAGCTGTGAGTGTACGAATGGTCTTAGAACAATTGGATGTTGCTCTCACGTTGCTGCCATTGTTCATTATTTGTCATACGGAAGATATTTGACAAAAATTCTGAGGCCCGCTGAAACATTGAGCAAATTATTTGATAAAGACAACGTTTCAACTGTGATTGAAGAAGACAGTGACGAAGACGGATTAAACGTGTTTCTGCATTTTTTATTGTTGAAAGATTTATCTTTTTAATATTAGTTTTTATTTTTATTATTCATTAATCAAAAACTGTTTTTATCTTATAGCATTATAGTTAATGATTATAGATTATATATTATATTTAAAAATTTTAAGTTTTGATTTAGGCAAAAAATTTTGATGTTATGAATATAAACTGGTTATTTTGAATAAAATGAAAATATATGCTCAGGATTCGCAGGGACTTTGCAGCCAGGAGATTAAATAAAAAAATCTTTTATTTAATTTTTATTTGCCGACGTTTCGGTCGCCAATCACGACCTTCATCAGGGCAAATATTGTTAATTATACACGATCTTAGGTATCTTATTATTCATTGCAATTAAACACAATTTCTTTTTGCTGCTCGGAGGTCTCTTCTTCAAAATTTTTTGAAGAAGAGACCTCCGAGCAGGGGGCAGGTTGGCCCGGAGCACGGGGCAGGTTGGCCCGGAAGGCATTTGTTATTTTTATATGAATAAAAATGCAAGAAAATAATTTAAAACAACTTAATTTTAACACACAAAGTTTATTTTAAATTATAATTGGTTATTGCAACAGTTTCAGTAATAAGTGAGTACTAAATCAAAAAAAGTATATCGTGACTTCAACAACTTTTCCTTTTTCAGTTTTTCTTTAGTATTTACGAGTCCCTGTTATAACCGTGGTCCAGAGGTTGGAGATGAGAGTCAGAATGCTATGAAGAGCATTGCAGACACCTTACTTGGGCTTGGCAAGTTGGCAAAAAGAGTATCCCAACAAGGGTCCCAACTTTTCTCTCCCAACGCTCAATTTGTTTGTGCTCTTTTGAAAAATCTCTTAGCCCTCGGGGCTTCGTGTAGAGGTTATCGTGCTAACCATTTGGATACCAAATGGCTTAAATAAGAATGCCTGGACCCCCAAAATATATAATTATTAATACAACGGTTATCGTAAAAGTCTTATATGGCCGGAGTTACCGAAAAGACTGTGTGAATGCAAGTGTGAATGGGAAAAAAGTGTGAATGTTAAAAAAAAAAAAAAAACGGAAACACTTCATATCTTCCCGAACCACAGATATTCAAAGAACTAGAACGTTTTAGAAAACAATAAGAACATATTCATATATCTGATATCAATTTCCCAAAAACAAACACACGTGCTCATTTATGATGCAAAATTTCATTTTGCTCTTGGAATTATTTGAAGACCACTTTACTCTTGAACTTCAGTGGTGTGCGACAAGTAATACCAGATGTTTTTTTTTATTAAGCTCATTGACTTTTTTGGTTGAAATATTGTTTTTTCATAAATTATTATAAATTACGGAACTCTCTGTCAGCATAAAATAGTGTATATTTGCTATAAACTAAAATTTACGGATCGCTCCCGCTCTTGTTAAAATAAATTGCTCACCCGCTCGAAGGTTAAAACAAAAAAAAAAGATGCACTTATGAAAGAGAATACAAATTTAATTAAATATAATTATTCTTTTTTTAGAAAATTTGCCAAGGGGGTTACATTACAAGATATGAAGAGTGTACTACCCCCTCTCATCTATTCAAATAATTCAAAGGGGTGCTTGGGTTAGGTGATTGAGATACGTGAGGGTTGAATGCGTGGGAACGTAAAGGGTTGCGTGAACGCGTGGGTAGCGTGGAGGGGTGGCAACCTCAGCCCCACCCTTATTGTAAATTGTAGAGGGCGGTGTAAAAGCCGGAGCCCAGCAAGCAGCCAAGTCAGTATGACCCGGGTGCCCGGGTGCCAACGTTTAAGGGGGTAGTTATCATCGTTCACAATCAACTACCCCCACGCCTTTTGCTCACTCATTCACTTCATTTACCATTCACCCTCTTTCACTCTTTCTCTCTCTGAACTTTTTATTATACTACTTTATCTGGGTAAAAAAAAAAAAAAAACAACGGAGACCAATTTTAAAGTTTCCATGTCGACACGTCATTTTAAGCCCATCCACGTGGATTAAACAACCCCTTTCCCCTATCCCGAAAAAATCGTCACGATGACGAAGCCGTCAATTTGTGAGTTCTTTTTTTTAATATTTATTTATTCAAGTTTATTGGGTTAGGAAGGGGATTAACAAAATGACATATCACTCTCTCTAGTTTGCGGGTAAGAACAATCTTTTCTTTTATAAAATAAAAATGTTTCAAACATTCTTTCACTGATTTTTAGGATAATTTTAATATTTACCCGCAAAAAAAAATTATATTTATAATTTTTTAGTAAACTGGCTGAATTTAGTATTTTTACTTTCTAAAAGAAAGAGAAAAAAATATTTTAATCAGTGGGCAAACTTTTTTTTTTCTTAAAATTTACTTACAAATAGGTACTCAAATTTGGCCAAAATATATTTAATTTAATTAATTGTTTAATTTTGTACATTTTATATACTCGTAGATATATTTTGAAATATTTTATTTAGAATAATATGACTCCACGGATCATAAAAGAAAAAAATTCATCTATTTTTCTTTTTGATATACGAGTTTAATTGATATACGTATGATTGTTTCAGTGTCCGACGCGAAGAAAGTCCGTGCTTCTGGTCGAGGACTTATGCCTCAAGGTGTAAGGGTTCGAGACGAAGCTGATTTCAGGATCATGACTGATGGGGCTGGAGAGGGAAGTCCTGAAGTGAGAATTATTGGACCAGGTAACTTATACTCGCTTATAAAGTTAAATCTTAAACCAGTTTCCATTGGAGGGCAGAATCTACTTGGAAAGTTTCCAAGTAGAATCTGCCCTCGGGGCTTGGCGTAGAGGTTAGCGTGCTAACCTCGTATACCAAACATCGCGGGTTCGGACCCCAGGCAGTCCGATGATTTTATTTAAGCCATTTGGATACCAAATGGCTTAAATAAGAATGCCTGGGCCCTAATATAGAAAAATTCATAAATAACGGTTATCGTCAAAGTCTTATATGGCCTAAGTTGCCGAAAAGACTGTGTGAATGTGTGTGTGAATGAGAAAAAAGTGTGAATGTTTAAAAAAAAAAAAAAAAAAAAAAAGTAGAATCTGGTTCAAATGGCTAACTAGTTTATTTATTTAAACTTTCTGGATACTCCACACTGAAAAAAAACCTTGTAAATACAATGGAAAGGGAAATCCCTTCAATTTATTCCGAAACCATTATTTTCGCGCCTCCGGGGGATACCTAACTTAGAAAATTTCAACCTCGGTGCTCAACAGTGGCGTAGCGAGGGGGGGGGGGGGCAAGGGGGGGTTATCATGTCCCGGGCGCTACTCATAAAGGGGCGCCAAATAGTCTGCGAAACAAAAAATTGCTGGATAATTTATATTTTTATTATAATTGATTTCTGGGAAATATATTTTAAATTTAGTGCCAGTGTACCGAAGGTGTGCTGTGCGACCAGTCACACCAGATTTTTTCCTAATATGTGATTTTCAGGAATTTTCCCCATATGGTTATTTCTTGACCCGATTATGGAGGGGGAGGCACCCTAATATCTCAATCTGTTTGGCTAGAGCATAAAGGGGCCCTTACACGATCAATCATACTGACAGTATTTGAGCTGATTGGTGTTTTGACTGAACGTGTATGGGCAAGACTGAAGACTGATGCCCTTTTTCTTTTTGTTTTTTTATTGTTACTTAGTGGCAGGGAACAAAGTTAGTTTAGTTAAGAACAAAAATTAGTGGCTTCCCACAGTCGAATGAGCTAAAAAAAACTTTATTCTGACTGGTAGTCTGAATGCTACGTGTAAAATTATACTTGATTGAAGAAAATACTGAAAGCCGGGCCGAATCAGTCATACTGTCAGTCTGATTGATCGTGTAAGGGCCCCTTAAGAGAACGCTAAAGGGGAGGAAAAAGAGCATGAGTGGGAAGCGAGGAACTTCCCCTTAGAGCGTAGCCTAACGCTTCCATAAAACCAAAGCGTTCAGTTCGGGTTCAGTTCTCTCTCGCATCTCGATTCTTAGTTTTTTTTATTAAACGCGTTAATTGTTTCATTTTATATTCAGTGTGTTTAGATCAAGATTTCAACCAGGAGGGATTTTGGTACCAAATTAAGTGTTTTATTTTACTTTCTCTTACTTATATGTACCGTATATGTTACATATATATATAGAGAGAGAAAGTATTGGATTCATGTCAAAAATTCGATGTCGAGATTTTGATGGACATACACGTTTGAGGACACCCGAATTCCAAAAAAGTGGTTTTCGCTACATGGTCTGCCTGTCTGTTTGTGTGTCTGGGTTCAATTTAAAGCATGAAGGAATTGAGCTAGGTGGTTGAAATTTTAAGTTAGACACCCCCTAGGGCGTGAAAATAAGCTTTTAAACAAAATCGGCCAAAAAGTATTAGTACTTTACTGATGTAGTTTTTCAGTTTTTTTTTTTTTCGATTTTCTCAAAATTCGCTCCAACGATTTTGATTAAAATTCATAAATCAACTAACTATTCACTTGAGTCGGAGCAAGTGCAGAGTGCTTGATAACGGCTGCAGGATAAGCAGTTGAAACGTTGTACAGTATTTATTAGGAACCGACCGAATATTCGGTTTCGGCCAGTTTAAGCCAAAAATCCTGGTTTCGGTCGAAAAGTAGCCGAACCTTTCGGCCGGCCGAAACCTGAGTCTGAAGAGATGGGATGAGACTCGCATGCAAAAAAAAGGTCAAATGATTTGCAAAAGCTGAAAAGGTGCTGAAAAAAAATTTTGTCTCCCTAAAAAAAAGGTCAAATGATTTTCAAGGGAGGGGAAAAAAATTTTCCGCAGGGCGGAAAAAATTTCAAAAAGAAAATCATTGTGTGGTTTTATGAAACCACGATGCAAGTGAAACTTTTTTCGGATCGTAGGCGTTTAACTGAAAATTATTCAATTAAGGTTATTAAAATCGCGTTTTTAATCTTAACTTAATAATTGGAAAATGAGAATGATAATGGGAAATCAATAGAGGCTTCGCCCCCCTGGATTATATATATACAGTATGTATAGATTGAAGATTTGAATATTTTAAATTATTTTAAAATTGTATTTTATAAATTTAAAAATTGAATTATTAAATGTCACAATTATCATCATACTATATAATAAAGCGCTAAAAACCGTGTCCGATGTGTGAAACAACCAATCAGGCCTCAGGGATAGCGCTGATTGGCGAAATACAGAGAGGGCGGAGCCGGAGAGGCAAATTCAAATTTTTTTTTTTAACCAGGAGAGATATCAATTTGGTTTCTTCCCTAAAGCCTTCCCTTGATAAGAATCTAAAAAAGTTGTTTGAGAGTTTTTTTAAATTCGGCAGCCCCCCCCCCTCCGAAATTTTTAATTCTTCTATTTCTTCAAATATTAACATGCTTTTTTGGATTTAAAATTCTTCAATGAATATCTATCAAGGGATTTAAAAGTTTAAATATTTTTTGTGTAATTGCCCCCCCCCCGAAATTTTTAATTCTTCTATTTCTTCAAATATTAACATGCTTTTTTGGATTTAAAATTCTTCAATGAATATCTATCAAGGGATTTAAAAGTTTAAATATTTTTTGTGTAATTGCCCCCCCCCCCCCCCCCGAAATTTTTAATTCTTCTATTTCTTCAAATATTAACATGCTTTTTTGGATTTAAAATTCTTCAATGAATATCTATCAAGGGGTTCAAAAGTTTAAAGATTTTTTGTATAATTGCCCCCCCCCCAAAATTTTTAATTCTTTTGTTTCTTAAAATATTAACATGCTTTTTTGGATTTAAAATTCTTCAATGAATATCTATCAATGGGATTAAAAGTTTAAATATTTTTTGTGTAATTGCCCCCCCCCCCCGAAATTTTTAATTCTTCTATTTCTTCAAATATTAACATCCTTTTTTACTTTCTCTTACCTATGTATATATGTAATATATATATAGAGAGAAAGTATTGGATTCATGTCAAAAATTCGATGTCGAGATTTTGATGGATATACACGTTTTGAGGTCCCCAAAATCCAAAAAAGTGGTTTTCGCGACATGGTCTGTCTGTGTGTCTGTGTGTCTGTGTGTGTGTGTGTGTGTGTGTGTGTGTCTGTGAACAAAATATCTCAAGAACGAAAAGAGCTAGGAAGTTGAAATTTTATATTTAAGTTAGGCACCCCCATGGGACGTGACACGAAGCTTTTGAACAAAATCGACCAAAGAGTACTAGTACTTTACTGATTCACTTTTTCAGTTTTTTTCGATTTTCTCAAAATTTGCTCGAACGATTTTTTTTAAAATTCAAAAATCAATTATTTTTTAGATTCTCTATAAAATGTATATTCTCATTTTGTGATTGAAATCTTCTGAAGACCACTTTACTCTTGTACTCCATAGAAAAGATAGGAGAAATGGTTGCCATGGTATCAAAATATAAATATTTTCCCATACTTATAAATTTTACATCTTGAATTCAATTGTACCCTACTGTCGGAAACTAAATACATGTCGACACAAAAAATTTGGTGTGACAAGCATAGTACACAACTTTCGATTACCGAAGGTAAGAGAAAGTTGTGTGCTGTGCGCCAGTCACACCAGATTTTTGGATTTAAAATTCTTCAATGAATATCTATCAATGGGTTTAAAAGTTTAAATATTTTTTGTGTAATTGCACCCCCCCGAAATTTTTAATTCTTTTGTTTCTTCAAAGATTAACATGCTTTTTTGGATTTAAAATTCTTCAATGAATATCTATCAAGGGATTTAAAAGTTTAAAGATTTTTTGTATAATTGCCCCCCCCCCCCGAAATTTTTAATTCTTCTGTTTCTTCAAATAAAAACATGCTTTTTTGGATTTAAAATTCTTGAATGAATATCTATCAAGGGGATTAAAAGTTGAAAGATTTTTTGTATAATTGCCCCCCACCCCCGAAATTTTAAATCTTCTATTTCTTCAAATATTAACATGGTTTTATGGATTTAAAAATCTGCAATGAATATCTATCAAGGGGTTTAAAAGTTTAAATATTTTTTGTGTAATTGCCCCCCCCCCGAAATTTTTAATTCTTTTGTTTCTTCAAAGATTAACATGCTTTTTTGGATTTAAAATTCTTCAATGAATATCTATCAAGGGATTTAAAAGTTTAAAGATTTTTTGTATAATTGCCCCCCCCCCCCGAAATTTTTAATTCTTCTGTTTCTTCAAATAAAAACATGCTTTTTTGGATTTAAAATTCTTGAATGAATATCTATCAAGGGGATTAAAAGTTGAAAGATTTTTTGTATAATTGCCCCCCACCCCCGAAATTTTAAATCTTCTATTTCTTCAAATATTAACATGGTTTTATGGATTTAAAAATCTGCAATGAATATCTATCAAGGGGTTTAAAAGTTTAAATATTTTTTGTGTAATTGCCCCCCCCCCCCGAAATTTTTAATTCTTCTATTTCTTCAAATATTAACATGCTTTTTTGGATTTAAAATTCTTCAATGAATATCTATCAAGGGATTTAAAAGTTTAAATATTTTTTGTGTAATTGCCCCCCCCCGAAATTTTTAATTCTTCTATTTCTTCAAATATTAACATGCTTTTTTGGATTTAAAATTCTTCAATGAATATCTATCAAGGGATTTAAAAGTTTAAATATTTTTTGTGTAATTGCCCCCCCCCCCGAAATTTTTAATTCTTCTATTTCTTCAAATATTAACATCCTTTTTTGGATTTAAAATTCTTCAATGAATATCTATCAATGGGTTTAAAAGTTTAAATATTTTTTGTGTAATTGCACCCCCCCCCCCGAAATTTTTAATTCTTTTGTATCTTCAAATATTAACATGCTTTTTTGGATTTAAAATTCTTCAATGAATATCTATCAAGGGGTTTAAAAGTTTAAAGATTTTTTGTATAATTGCCCCCCCCCCCGAAATTTTTAATTCTTCTGTTTCTTCAAATAAAAACATGCTTTTTTGGATTTAAAATTCTTGAATGAATATCTATCAAGGGGTTTAAAAGTTGAAAGATTTTTTGTATAATTGCCCCCCACCCCCGAAATTTTTAATTCTTCTATTTCTTCAAATATTAACATGGTTTTATGGATTTAAAAATCTGCAATGAATATCTATCAAGGGGTTTAAAAGTTTAAATATTTTTTGTGTAATTGCCCCCCCCCCCGAAATTTTTGATTTTTCTATTTTTTTAAATATTACCATGTTTTTTTGGATTTAAAATTCTTGAATGAATATCTATCAAGGGGTTTAAAAGTTTAAAGATTTATTGTGCAATTGCCCCACCCCCGAAATTTTTATTTTAAAATTCTTGATTTTTTTTAATAGGTCCCTGTCCGTCTGATTTCATTTGCATGCCCGTTGGCTCGAATCAGTTTATTAAAGGGAAATTTAGGCTTGCTTCTTGCCCGTAATTTTCTCATGGCCTTCAAAACCCAGAGGCCGGGCATGGCGAATACTCAAATTTTAAACTTGATTCATTGTATTTTCATTTAGGCGAAAATAATATGGGCTTTAAAATTAAGAGAAAAACTACTGATCACGCACCGAGACGCCGCCCGCCAGGGCCAAGTCGAGATGGGCGCGGCGAAGCCGCGCCTTTCTCAACTTGTATATGTAATATATATATAGAGAGAAAGTATTGGATTCATGTCAAAAATTCGATGTCGAGATTTTGATGGATCTTCACGTTTTGAGGTTCCCTGAATCCAAAAAAGTGGTTTTCGCGACATGGTCTGTCTGTGTGTGTGTCTGTGAACAAAATATCTCAAGAACGAAAAGAGCTAGAAAGTTGAAATTTTATATTTAAGTTAGGCACCCCCATGGGACGTGACACGATGCTTTTGACCAAAATCGACCCAAGAGTACTAGTACTTTACTGATGTACTTTTTCAGTTTTTTTCGATTTTCTCAAAATTTGCTCCAACGATTTTTTTTAAATTTCAAAAATCAATTATTTTTTAGATTCTCAATAAAATGTATATTCTCATTTTGTCATTGAAATCTTCTGAAGACCACTTTACTCTTGTACTCCATAGAAAGGATAGGAGAAATGGTTGCCATGGTAACAAAATATAAATATTTTGTCATACTTATAAATTTTACATCTTGAAAATCGAATAAACCATACTGTCGGAAACTAAATACATGTCAACACAAAAAATCTGGTGTGACAAGCACATTACACAACTTTCGATTACCGAAGGTAAGAGAAAGTTGTGTGCTGTGGGCCAGTCACACCAGATTTTTTATATAAAAAAATACAAAATTATTAAAATTGTTTACAATTTTATTTTAATCAAAATTTATCTGAAAGACAACATTGCCATTAACTATAATATTCCATAAAATAAATAAAAGGATTTTCGAGATGGTGATGGAGCAGATTATATATTCATTTAATTCACACACACAACTTTGCTCCCAGGCCATCAAGAAATGAAATATAAATATTACTAAGCCCCACACAATCAGTCTGGAAATTTATTGCCCGATCCCCCAGTGCTTTGATTAAGCATTTCTCCGCAAATAAACGTTTCGTTGTGTTATTCATTTGCAGGAGAATTTTTGGATTGTCTATGTCGAAATTGTGATTATTTTCTAAGGAATGTGAGCAGAGCGCCGTGCAAGTTTTTTTACACTTGATATTACTCCTATGACCCGCCATTCTTTGATTAATATGACACCCCGTTTGACCTACATACCCTCCAGTTGGTGATGGACAGTCTAAACATTTGATGAAATAAACGACATCAAATTTGTTATCAAAGGGAAATTTGTCCTTGTTGTTAAATAAGTAAGATAAGCTCGTCTGTGATTTTAGCGCAGTCTGTGCTCCAAAGTTAAATAACCTAATGGAAAATTCTAAACCGAAAAACCTGTCGAGAGTTATCAATCTGACTGATAAAGATATTCCTGACTATGTGTTGACGACCCTCAGCTATGGCTCTAAATTTGTTCCATCAATATCTGACGATAAAGCCCAAGCTTTGAATATTATAAAGTGTATGGCTGATTGTGAATACATAGTCACGAGTAATGCCCTCGATGATACAAAGAAAGCCCTAATTAGATCTAAAATTTCTAATAATTTCTGATTTTAAAAATAGGAATTATCGTTTGAAACCTTGCTCACGGGCTCTCCAGACAGACATTATTAAAACCACAAAATATCAAAAGTTGAACCCCGACATTGTTTTTGTGCAATCGGATAAGTCAAAATTGTCTGTCATAACAACTGCAGACTCATATAAAGATAATATGTTATCTTTAATATCCGATACAGAGACTTATAAAGAAATTCCTCATAACCCGATTAAAAAGCTAGAAGGAGAAATTAATAAATATTTAACATCTTGCAATAATGATGAGCTAATTGATCGTAAGACCTTAAATAAACTTAAACCAAAAAACTCTACTATAGCTAGGTAATAAAAACTCACAAGGATATAGCTCCTAACCACCCCTATCCACCTGTAGTATCTACAATTAACTATTGCAATTCAAAACTCTCTAAATATCTAGCTGATATACTGAAAAATTTAACATCTCACGATGAATTCAAGGTGCTCAATGCGTACGCGGCCAAAGAGAAATTAAAGAACATCATTGTACCTGATGATCACGTTTTAATCAGCTTTGACGTAGAGTCCCTTTTCACATCAGTCCCTTTGGATTTTTTCATGTCTTGTATAGACGAATATTGGAATGAAATTAGTAAATATACCACCTTACTTTAGAATTAGAATTAGAATTAGAATTAATTTATTGATTTTCTCTAAGGCAGTGCCTCTTAGAGAAGATATACAGAATATTCATTTTTTTTAATATTCTTGCGGGCACATTAACATTCTTGTACAAAATTATTATATAATAATGATCAATTTCTTACAAAAACTATTATTAAAATTCAAATTAAACATTATAAAGTGGAAATGTTTTTAAGCCACTGTTTAGGCATTGTGAAAGAAAATAAATAGACAAAGTAAAACAAAATAAAATAAGAGAGGAAAAAGAAAAATAGAAAAACATCTTGCTCCATCAGGCAGGTTAGGCCACCAGCCACCGACCACAGCCGCCGCCCCTAGTTGCTGCATGATAAATGACTAAATAAAAGTCTCTTGAACCCCCCAAGGCTCCTCATCGACCTGATCTCACCTGGCAGTGAATTCCAAAGCCTGGCGGATGCGATCATGAATGACCCTCCATAGGCTACCGTTCGATGGTTTGGAATCATTATTTGGTCCTTACTAGAACGAAGAGGTCTGACTCCCACATCGCCCCTAAACTTGAAAAGGTCATAAAGGTAATCAGGACTCCCATTTTTAAATAAATTATACAGAAATGTCCCCAAGATGAAATTTCGCCTGGCCTTAAGGCGCATCCAACCCAATCTATGGTAATAATGGTGTAATATGATCAAAAATTGATACGTCAAAAATAAATCGAATACACGCATTGAGGACTCTTTCTAGTTTTAAATTCATTTCTCCTGAGAGGTCATTGAACACAAGGCACCCATAATCAAAATGAGGAAGTATGAGCGTGTTGACTAAATGAATCCTGATGTTAGTGGGAAAAATTTGGGAGTCCCTCCTTAGTTGGTAAAGTATTTTATATACTCTATTCGAGATATGTCCAACATGATCCTTCCAAGAAAGGGCAGAATCCATCATGATCCCCAAGTTGTTGACACACCTCTCATAGGGAACACCCATACCGTCGACCATAATCGGAGGAAGACCTCCCTCTGTCAACCTGGAGACATATACGGAGCTTCCCAAAAGGATGGCTTTGGTTTTCGCTCCATTAATCATTAAGTTGTTGTTTTTTGCCCAGGAGGTGATAATATTAATATCCCGATTAATGAGTTCAACACTTCCAATCAAATTATCCGGGTCAAAAGTTAGAAAAATTTGCAGATCATCTGCGTAGAACTGGTAGGAACACGAACAGACACCAGAGGGAAAGTCATTGATATATAGGGAGAAAAGAAGGGGCCCCAGGACAGATCCCTGCGGAACTCCCGCCCTCACCGGACAAGGATCCGAGAATGTTCTATTCCTTCCAATGACAATCTGTTCTCTACATGCCAAATAGGAGCTAAACCATTGCACTACGCTTTCAGATAGTCCGAGATTACATAGTTTTTTAAGTAAAAGCGAATGGTCAACGGTATCGAAGGCCTTTTTCAAATCAAAAAGCACTAAAATCGTAACCATTCTTTTATCGATTCCAAGCCTTATGTGATCAGTCACCCTGAGCAAAGCCGTCTGTGTGCTGTGGTAACGGCGAAATCCAGACTGATGTTTATTAAGGAAGTTATTAGACTCGAGAAAGTTATTGATTTGGGAAAATACTTTCCAATATTTTTGAGAGCGAGCAGAGTAGAGAAATGGGCCTAAACTGCTCCACACTGGTTGGATTATTTACCTTAGGGATGGGGCGAATTAAAGAGGTTTTCCATATTTGAGGGAAGTAGGATCTCTGAAGTGAGCAATCAAAAATGTGAAGGATAACAGGAAGAATAACAGACAAGGATAGCTGGTATAATTTTATTGGCATCTCGTCTATGCCCGCGCTATTCGACCGAGAATGAAGAATAGAGAGGATGATATTTTCTGCCGAAACCGGTGCAAAGAAAAATCTCTCAGAGTCGAACGGAATAAGATCTCGCTCATTATCATAATCCGCATTTGAATTAACACTAATTTGAGAGAAATATTTATTCATTTCATTAACATTGAAGGGGTTATTTAATTTATTGACATTACTTCCAATGTTAATTTTACGTAGAGTGTTCCATAATGTTCTGGAATCTTTGGAGTTAAGGAAAAGTTCATGAAAGTGATTTTTCTTTGACTTGAAAATTTCCTGTTTAACTCTACTTCCTATTGCTCTAAACTGCTGAAAGATGTTAGAGTCTCCAGTTCTAATAGCTCTAAGCCTGGTTCTATCTCGCTCTCTCATTAAGATTTTTATATCACTAGCTAGTCATGGGGCAGGGGGGCGCTTGGCAAAAATATTTCTAACAGGTGCATGTTTATTAAAAATTAAAAGAAGTTGCTCGTTAAGAAGGCTAACTTTCAGGTCGATGTCGTTTTCACTAAATAGGGGGCTGAAATCGATCTCCGATAGTTCCTCCAAGAACTTATCTCTATTAAATCTCTTAAAATCCCGGAAGGTAATTATGGAAGGCTTATATTTAGGGATACCTACTCTTACATCAATACGAATTAGGTCATGACCCGACAGGAAAGGGACAGCATACTGCCCATAAGAAGTCAACCTATTATATAAAGGACCGTTGAGAATTAGTAGGTCTAACCATGATTGGGAGGTAGCGGTGTAGTAGGTAGAGTCAAGAGGCACAACTTTTAAATCTAAAGAGTGGAACAAATTATTAAGATATGCTTTATCTGCGGAGGCCTTATTGAAGTCAGTGTTGAAATCGCCCGTGATTATTACATCTGAATATTGACATGTATAGTTATTTAACACGGACTCGAAGTCAGTAAAGAAACCCACTTTTGGCGGTCGATTGACAACTATTAGTAAAATTTTAACATTCCCTATGGACACCTCAATAACTATAAACTCAACAGACGAAGCCGTATACTGTCCTGAGTCTGTGAGAATCTTACATATATACCGAGAATCTATATATACAGCCACCCCACCGCCATTACGGAGGGGGCGATCACACCTGAACAAATTATATCCATCCAGGGAATAATTTTTTGAGGAAATAATAGGCTTAAGCCAAGATTCACTTATACAAATAATTTGAAATTCCCTTTTGTCAAAATGATGTTTAAATTCATCGAAATGCGCTGGGATAGATTGAACGTTAACATGACATAGCCTCAGAGTGTCATCCATCACATCCGGCTTGTTTAAAAGATGAAATAAAATAAGAATAGTCATTCACTGGGTAGGATTCACGAGACCGGCCGATGGTAATCTCAAAAAAAATTTTGTCTGAGTAACAGAGAAATGAGGCAAAAATATTCTTTTGAATATAAGGGTAAAAATATGGAAAAATGAAAATAGTAAAAGTAATAAAGATAAAAAAGCAAGCAAAAATAGGCAGAGACCCCGCCCCGAAGCCGATGGCCACTCCTGCAACATCTTTCACAGATGATACGCTCCTCATACACATTTCACCCTTTAGTGAGTATAAACAATGGTAAGGATGAATTTTCCAATGTTTATATTCAACCACATTTATTTAGTACAATGTACAATATTAAAATAGAGAAGATAAATCTCTCACAAACCAGAATTGAAATATAAAATAAATTATTCATGATTCTATATTCCAACATTAAATATAGAATTAAGAATTGAAAAATAAATAATGAAAAAAAAAAAAAAAAAAAAAAAAAAAACATACAAACAATGAAATCTTTTGAATGCAAACTTTAACTTTAGAGAGGTTTAAGGACGGTTTAAACTTCTGTTTATATTCCAATTATTTCTCTTTCAATGGGAAAATATTGCTTCAGTTAAAAGGGTTGCCTATGGGCGGGGCGCTCAGTCCCATCGCCGCCGAGATTGTGATAAGGAAATTTTATTACAGCACAGTGCAGCCTCTAAATTTATTAATTTACCTCCAATATGTTGATGACTCCCCCTTTCTATTGTACATAAAAATAGTATTCTTAATATCTTGGATAAATTTAATTCTTTCCACCCGAATATTAAATTCACGTATGAGACCGAGATTGATAGTAAGATACCCTTCCTTGACCTGTTAATCATTAAAAAAACTGAGGGAAATTTGTCCTTTGACATCTATAGAAAGCCGTCTGATAGTGGCAGATTTTTAGACTATAATTCAAACACCCCTTTTCTATATAAAATGAACACCCTTAATTATTTTTTAAGACGTATATATATGGTACGCTGGGTGCAAAAAAATCTGGTAGATTTCAGGAGCATGGCAATCTCCAACTCGTATCCTGCACATTGCATTAACTATGCAATTGAGCAGTACAAACGAAAATATAATTCTGTTAGTGCAAATTTAACACCTACACCGGTTGATCATTCAACCGGTCAAGATAAACAATTATATTTTTCGTTATGCCATGTTCCTGGGCTCTCAGAAAATATACAAAGAACACTAAAACAGTTTGGAGCACAGACTGCCCTAAAATCACAGACGAGCTTATCTTACTTATTTAACAACAAGGACAAATTTCCCTTTGATAACAAATTTGATGTCGTTTATTTCATCAAATGTTTAGACTGTCCATCACCAACTAGAGGGTATGTAGGTCAAACGGGGTGTCATATTAATCAAAGAATGGCGGGTCATAGGAGTAATATCAAGTGTTAAAAAACTTGCACGGCGCTCTGCTCACATTCCTTAGAAAATAATCACAATTTCGACATAGACAATCCAAAAATTCTCCTGCAAATGAATAACACAACGAAACGTTTATTTGCGGAGAAATACTTAATCAAAGCACTGGGGGATCGGGCAATAAATTTCCAGACTGATTGTGTGGGGCTTAGTAATATTTATATTTCATTTCTTGATGGCCTGGGAGCAAAGTTGTGTGTGTGAATTAAATGAATATATAATCTGCTCCATCACCATCTCGAAAATCCTTTTATTTATTTTATGGAATATTATAGTTGGTGGCAATGTTGTCTTTCAGATAAATTTTGATTAAAATAAAATTGTAAACAATTTTAATAATTTTGTATTTTTTTATATAAAAAATTCGAATATCAAAAAATTTGTGTCAACTCATTGCCATTGACTTTTGCTCGGAGGGATTTGCTTGGGTTAGATTGGATTATCGCCTTTTAATAAACAAACATGAGTTCGGTATACCATCATCACCTCTGACCCTCTAAGAGGTCATTGCACAAAATATTTACTATAATATCAGATGTAATAAAATCTCTCATTAATAAAAACAATTTTGTATCTCAAACTTGGCGCATCGTATAAGCTGATTGCATTGCTTGGTATTTTATACAAATAATTTATGTATAATACACTTCTACTGACAACTCCGCAATATGACTCAATGCTTTGTCATTTGAGCTCACACTGTATGTATTGTTATATATTGTTTGTAAATATTCAAATAATCTTTTTGTTATTTTGTTTTTTCTAACTCAACAATGCTTTCAGCTAAAAATGGACTGATGATGGTTATATTTCATTAAAACCGAAACTGTTTCCTCAATAGAGAGTTTCATTTCGTGGAGACTAACTACCTGGCTGCTTGCTCCTGTATCCTCTTATTGAGAGAGATATGTTTTCTCGGAAAAAATTAAAGACAGAAATAAAATGAAAATAAATGGGAATTTAAATAATAATTGATTTTTAATCTAATAAAAAGAAAAAGATTTAAATTCGGTTACCATGGCAACCATTTCTCCCCTCTTTCCTATGAAGAACAAGAGTAAAGAGGTCTTCAGAAGATTTCAACGGCAAAATGAGAATATACATTTTAAAGAGCATCTAAAAAATAGTTGATTTATGAATTTAAAAAAAAATCCTTGAAGGGAATTTTGAGAAAATCGAAAAAACTGAAAAAGTACTTCAGTAAAATACTATAATACTTTTTGGCCGATTTTGTTCAAAAGCTTATTTTGAGTGTCTGGTAGCGTACCTAAGTTAAATATAAAATTTCAATCCGGTAGCTCAATTCCTTCATGCTAAAAATCGTTACACACACACAGACCAATTTGCGGGACCTCAAAACATGTATATTCATCAAAATCTTTTACATGATCGCAATATTTTCTCTCTATATATATTTCATATATAGGGTAAGAAAGTAAACATTATTTTAAAATATTTAATTTTTTTACATATTTAAATTTATAATAAAAAATAAACTTTTTCAGAGGTCGGAAAAAGAAATATTTTACAATTGTTGATTTTTTTTAAATAGGTCCCTGCCCGCCCGATTTCATTTGCATTTCCCGTCCGTCCGAATCAGTTTATTTAGACTTGCTACCCGTCCGTAATTTTTTCATGGCCTTCAAAACCCACAGGCCGGGCAGGGCAAATACTCAAATTTTAAACTTGATTCAGTGTATTTTCATTTGGGCAAAAACCATATGGGCTTAAAATTAAGGAAAAACTATTGATCACGTCCCGGGACGCCGCCCGCCAGGGCCAAGTTAGGAAGGACGCGGCAAAGCCGCGCCTTTCTCAACTTGTATTTAATATATACGTTTATGTTTTTGTATTTAACTTGACATCTAGAGAATAAACATATAAATCCTGAATAACTCCTTAGGGGTTCATACATATATTACGTAACGCCTTTTTTGACGATTTTCTAGTCCCCCCCCCCACTTCCTTAAGTCACAGTTAGTCACATAAAACAAACCCCCCTACAAATATGTCACAACATAAAAACATACCCCCCTGAATAAAATTTCTTATACAAAATTCATATCAATTCACCATTTTTTTTTTTTTTAGTAAATTTTCCCTCGTGACTCAAATAATCACTCCATTTTTCCCTGTTGTGAATTTTGACATTTTTTTTTTTTTTTTGTTTTTTCAAAAAATTGTATAAATTCAACTTTAAATTCAGTTCACTTGAGTCGGAGCAAGTGCACATTACTTGATAACGGCTGCAGAATAAACAGTCGAAACGTTTTACAGTATTTATATATTTTTAATAAATATTTAATACAAAAAGTGGTCTATAATTAAAAATTCTCCTAATAATCAACTTTAAATTGTTGTCACACTTAGAGAAACCCCTGGTCCCCCATGTCACAATTAGTGACATTTTGTCCAGACCTCCCCCCCCCCCCTAACGCGTTACGTAATATGTGAACGACCCCTTTTTCCTTATTAAATCTATTATAATAATATCCTCTGGTCTTTATAAAGAAACGATGATTACGTTCTATTTATTCAACGAACCTTTTATCGTTAAATCTATTTTGTTCTTTCTAATGATGAGTGGTCTGTCTCAGACCCTCGAAACTTCGACAAAACATAATCTTTTTTCATCTCATTTATTATATATATATATATATATTTTTTTTTTTTTTTTTTTTAACGATTTGCTATCCGTATAATGAATAATTAATAGGGCTCGGATTTATAGGCACTTAAAATCTTTAAAATAGGCAGGCAACTAAGCACTAAAAATTATTAAAATAGGCACTTAAAAAGGCACTTAAATGGCATTATTTAAGAAATAACATAAAAAAATTTAAAAAATTGATGTCTTATTTTTGGTGAGTGGTCGCACAGCGCACAATTTTTTCTTAATTTCCGTAACTTAAAGGCGCCATTCTGTACTTGTTTGCCAGAATATAAATACAAATCAAATTTTTAAGTACTAATTTTTAAAATTTTACATTAAAAATAAATTTTTTTTTTTTCGAAAAAAAGTATTTTTTTTTTCAAATCTCGGGTGGGGGGTAATTACACCCTTTACCCCCTTCCCCCTTGAAATATTTTCTTGATAATTCAAAACATTTTTAAATTTAGGCTATGTATAGCTCGTAAAAAAATTGAAATTGGCTATTTGAACTTAAAATAGGCACTAAAAAAGGCATTTATAGATGAAATAGGCACCAAAACCCAGAATCGGCCAAAATAGGCATTATAGGCACTAACAAATGCCTCTTATATTATTCAGAATTTCATGAAACGTATACATATCATATTGGCCTAAATTTTAAGCCATAAATTAAAAAAAGGCAAATAGGGCGAAATCCGAGCCCTAATAATTAAGCATATAATTTATTTTCAGGTGGAATAAATGAACCTGTAAAATTAAGAAAACTGGACGGAACAACTTACGAAGCCGTCTATCAGCCGAGAAAAGAAGGACGTCATGTAGTAATGATTACATTTGCCACCCAAGAAATAGCGAGATCTCCCTTTGAAGTAAACGTTGGTCCTTATAAAGAAACAATGATTAAGGCCTATGGACCAGGTTTAGTTGGCGGAGTCGTGGGCTATCCTGCACTTTTCACTGTGGAAACACACGGTGAAACAGGTGCACTTGGTAAGTACTATTAACAAGTACAGTTAAATAAAAAAAATTATTATTTTTCTGCAATTAATTTAATTCTAAATTTTTGTCTTTTATAAGAATACAAACAAAAAAAAAGTGAAAAAATAATAATAATAATAATTATGTCGCCAGATTGCAAGATCTACTAAAGATGATTGCCTGATATGCGGGTTGCCTACTCTAAATTAATTCTTCCTCAACACAGTATAAATACAACTTATTTGTTTTTATTTTTATACTTTTTTTACTTTTATGCAGGGCCGTAGACAGGGTGAGACAGGGAGCCATATCCCCGGGGTTCGGGAACTCCGAGGGGGCCCGGGCCCTTTGCGCTCCAACCCTAAAATTCTAATAAAAAA
Source organism: Euborellia annulipes (assembly GCA_023213315.1). Classification (NCBI taxonomy): domain Eukaryota; kingdom Metazoa; phylum Arthropoda; class Insecta; order Dermaptera; family Anisolabididae; genus Euborellia; species Euborellia annulipes. The sequence goes on along the minus strand of JAKCPI010023854.1, from coordinate 75,299 downwards.
TAATTTTCATGGTTAAAATTTCATTAGAAAAAAATCTGGTGTGACTGGCGCACAGCACACAACTTTCTCTTATCCTTCGGTAAGAGAAAGTTGTGCACTGTGCTGGTCACACCAGATTTTTTGTGTCGAGATATATTTAGTTTCCCATAGCACCTTAGTTTCAAACTTGCATTTTAAATGTTGATTGCTTCAAATAAACTATGGTTATTTTTCAAAATTTTAATCTCATATTTGGAAATTTTATACACAATATAGATTCGTAAATAAATACAAAATTTCATAAGAATTGGAAAAAAAAAATTTTAAATGCCTAAAAAGTTCCAAAGGGGACCCCCTTTTGAATCGAAATTAACATACAAATCCCTATTGGGATCTATGGGAGAGGCGTGGCTTCACCTGGTGGCAAAAAATGAACTAGCCATTGTAGGATTGAATGGCTGAGCTGATACGCAAGTACTCGTGTTTTATGAGACAAAAAGTTTAATTAAAAATAAAAAATGGGTGTGTCGATACAGGAAATTTGTAGGTTTTCTTCTGCCACACTTACTAATAGAAATTTTATTTGTGGAGACAATATTATTGATCCTGGTCATGTTTTAAAGTGAGTAATAGTAATGACAGTTTCAATGACAGACCAAACTCTTGCTTTCTGTTTACAAACAACAAGTTTACGAGAAGAATTTCATGAAATGAATGATCAAATTTTATAATAATAATAACAATTGGGATGGATGCTCGTATAAGGCTGGATTAGGAAGTACCTGCAAGCACATTTGGGGCTGTACTTTTATTCTGTAACCGCTATTTATGATATCTGATATGATATTAGCCAAAAAGTGTTTGAAATATTTTATTGTAATAATAAATACAAGATAAATAAATGATAAATTAACTAAAAAATTAATACCGGTAATTAAATATAAAATTAATAATTTTTTTTTGTACTTACAAAAATAATTTAGAAGATTTAAAAAATATCACGTGTACAGACAAAAAATGTGTTTGGAGTGCACCACATAAATCAGCTCTTAAAAAAATACGATATGAGAGGCCTTTGCTCGAGCACAATTGTTTTGGAGAAAAACAAGAAAAAGATAGAGGCAAAAATTAAAAAGAAGGCTTCTAAATCTGATAGATTGATTCTTCTACAATAAAATTATTTATAATTTTCACTATACTGTCTTTTTTTTTGGAAAAGAATGAAATCGAACTGTTTCATGCTTAGATGCATGACTTTTACACCCGTAAACACAAAGTAGATACAGATTGCTTTTATTTTTATAAGGAGAAAATTTCATATTTGTGAATATATTAGTGTATGTATGTATTATTTATTAATCTAACAATAATGTTTACTCGTGGGTTATAACTTTTTTTTAAATAATACAATTATATCAGATGTTTAAATGTTCTTGTCCCTTATATCACGTTAAACGTATGAAGGTTTATCCTACAATCGCTAGTTCGACTTTAAGCCACCAGGTAGCGTATTGAAATGCTAAATTTCCCAATAGGAAATTAACATTGGCCAAATGCGAAGATAAGGTAGAAAAATTTAAAACGCGTAGAAAGAGAGAAGATAATTTTGTGTGAGAGAGAGATGGGCGAAAGATGGGCGTTTAAATAATAATTGATTTTTAATCTAATAAAAAGAAAAAGATTTAAATTCGGTTACCATGGCAACCATTTCTCCTATCTTTCTTATGAAGCACAAGAGTAAAGTGTGCTTCAAACAATTTTGAGGGCAAAACGAGAATATACATTTGAAAGAGCATCTAAAAAATAATTGATTTTTGAATTTTAATCAAAATCGTTAGAGCGAATTTTGAGAAAATCGAAAAAAACTGAAAAAGTACTAGTACTTTTTGGCCGATTTTGATTAAAAGCTTATTTTGTCGGTCCCGGAGGGTGTTTAACTTAAATATAAAATTTCAACTTCCTAGCTCAATTCCTTCATGCTTAAAATTGAACACACACAGACAGACAGACCATGTCGCGAAAATCACTTTTTTGGATTCAGGGGACCTCAAAACGTGAAGATCCATCAAAATCGCGACATTGAATTTTTGACATGAATCCAATACTTTCTCTCTCTATACCGGGTGGGCCATTAGTGCGTGGACGGAAGTTTGTGGGCTTATTAACGGACATTTTTAAAGTTTGTTGATCGTATATAATGTGGGGCCTTTAGGGCTACAAATTAAAAATATTTTTGTTCCAATTGCACTTTTTATACAGGGTGACCCATATGAAAGTTATGTTTTTTTAAATGGAACGCCCTATATATTATTGCATATTTGGATTCTACGGCCAATTTTAGTATGACTTTATGTCATGCAATGTATTCCAAACCAAACCGTTTAGCCGCAAATCGGTTTTTTGTGAAAAAACTACTGTCTGAAAAAAATTGAATATCTCGCGAACCATAATACCTAGGGGGCTGTTCTTTTGTGAGGTTACTAACCATGAAATGTACTAATGTAGGCCAGATGGGTAACCCGGAATTATTCTTATGTTGGGAGATATGGCTATGCCAATTTGGAAAATTTCAAACATGGATAACTTTATTTTTTCAAATGGAACATACTACTTTTTTTGATGCCAAGGGACGTGAAATTTAATTCTCTTTCTAATGACATAAGGTTGTCTATATCTATCTTTGGTAGTTTTCTTTTTATTCCAAAATATCTGATAACGAAAAAAAAAATACATCTATTATAGACAAAACCATTTTAAAAAATCCAAACGCAAACAAAACTGTAATAAATGGAAAAGATATGCTAAATATTCGAAAATGTATTTAAATTTCCTTTAAAATCATTTATTTGAACTTCCCGAAAAAGAAATTAGGGTTATGTTCAGGTTAGGAGGTGCGCCATCTTGTTGAAAAATCATACCCCAATTTTAGCAAGCGGGGCTTCTTCTAGGAGTTCAAATAAATGATTTTAAAGGAAATTTAAATACATTTTCGAATATTTAGCATATCTTTTCCATTTATTACAGTTTTGTTTGCGTTTGGATTTTTTTAAAATGGTTTTGTCTATAATAAATGTATTTTTTTTTTTCGTTATCAGATATTTTGGAATAAAAAGAAAACTACCAAAGATAGATGTAGACAACCTTATGTCATTAGAAAGAGAATTAAATTTCACGTCCCTTGGCATCAAAAAAAGTAGTATGTTCCATTTGAAAAAATAAAGTTATCCATGTTTGAAATTTTCCAAATTGGCATAGCCATATCTCCCAACATAAGAATAATTCCGGGTTACCCATCTGGCCTACATTAGTACATTTCATGATTAGTAAGATCACAAAAGAACAGCCCCCTAGGTATTATGGTTCGCGAGATATTCAATTTTTTTCAGACAGTAGTTTTTTCACAAAAACCCGATTTGCGGCTAAACGGTTTAGTTTGGAATACATTGCATGACATAAAGTCATACTAAAATTGGCCGTAGAATCCAAATATGCAATAATATATAGGGCGTTCCATTTAAAAAAACATAACTTTCATATGGGTCACCCTGTATAAAAAGTGCAATTGGAACAAAAATATTTTTAATTTGTAGCCCTAAAGGCCCCACATTATATACGATCAACAAACTTTAAAAATGTCCGTTAATAAGCCCACAATCTTCCGTCCACGCACTAATGGCCCACCCGGTATATATATATATTACATATATACATAGGTAAGAGAAAGTAAAAATAATTTTCTTGAAATTCTTTTCCCGAGGGGGCCCGGGCTCTTTATAATTGACAATTTTGCATCACTCAAGGAGGGGAGAGTAATTTTATAAAAACGGTTTAAGTATTACCCCTGTATTTTTATTATTACTGTTTAGGGGAAATAAATACAAAAAGTAAAAATGAGAAAATAAAAAATAATGTAGGAGGCGAAAATAGGATCGAGAGAGGATCTTGGCTCATGCTTTTAGAAGAGATATTATTTTATTAGCATGGGCCGGCGGGCCCTTTAAAAGGCCGACCCCGGGAACAAACGGCAGAACAGACTGACAGGGCCTCCAGGCGGGAAGCTCTCTGTGCCCAAAAACGACAATGACGATTGCAAGCCAGGTAGCCAGACGGGCTCCTGCCCTTGTCATCGCCAACGACGGGATACGAGCCAGACGGGCTCATATTCAACACAGCGAGTAGACGACTCGCGATCGTACGCGGAGAGCGAAGAGACGAGGAGGACGCGAATCGCGGAGTGCGTGCTTGTCTGCGTTTCCCCTCATCGCTCCACCCCTGTAAATATAAACTTTTGTCGAGTGCGGACATTTTATTTTATTCATTTGTTTTGTAAATATTTAATTCAATTAATTATATATTAAAATACCTTTTTTTTTTATTTTATTAATAAATTATAAACTTTAAAATTGTAAATGCCTTTTTATTTTACAATTTCCTTATAAAAATAAAAAAAGATCTTTAGAAATATCACTCACAGAAACAAAGACAACCCAGTCTAAATAATACTTTGTCTCTATATATATTTCATATATATAGGGTAAGAGAAAGTAAAAATTGATAAAAATCAAGATAAATCTAATAAAAGTCAGAAGCCAGAATATGATAAGCAAAGTGGAAAAATAACACATTTTATAACTAGCATAAGTCCCATAGAAGTTACTAGTGGGACCTCACAACATATCTGATCTGAAGATGATGGAACTCAGAAGCAGGGAAATGGATCCCAGATAGCTACACGAACTCACAGACTCGAGCTTCGTCCAGGAAGGCTGGTCACCTCGGACGATCCAGACCACAACCTCCCAACAAGTGAAACAAATAATAATAATAATAATATTAATACTTCCAAACATACCAATTATGAAAATATTATAAAGAATAAAAAGAAAGACAAAATAAATACAAATCAAATTATGAATGAATTAAAGGAAAATAAACAAAAAATATATAATAACGATAAAAGAAAAATAATAAATATAGGTACACTAAATGTCCATAGTCTAAAAGATGAAGAGAGATTGCTAGAATTAGAAAATACAATAGAAAAAACTAAAATATTATAGATATACTTGGCTTGTGTGAAATTCGGAGATTAGGAGAAAAAATAATAGATAGGAAAAGTGGGTATATTTTTAGTTATTTTGGTCAAACAAGCGGTCAAAGAGGAGTTGGATTTGTTATTAATAAAAAGTTAAAAGATATAATCATAGAATTTAAAGGTTACTCGGGCAGAATAGGTCTATTAAAAATTTCATATAATAAATAATGCCACACTAATAATAATTCAAGAATATGCACCAACGAGTGAAAGATGAAAAAACGTGTGACGATTTTTACAATATGCTTGATGATGTTATTAGAGAAAATAAAAACCAAATAATAATTATAGGGGATTTCAATAGCCAAATTGGAAAAATATCTCAAGAAGAAAAAACAATAGACTATATGGCCCCTATGGATACTGGAAACAAAATGAAAGAGGAGAATAAAATAATATTTTAAAAAAATTTTAAAAACGCTTTTATAAATGTAGGCCAACTAAAAAGAGAAAAATAATTTTGTATAAGTGCTTTAAAATTATATTAAAAATAAATTAAAACTAAAAGCTTTGGGCGCGGAATTTGCAATTTTAATTGTATTGATAGGCCTATTATATGTTTTATGAATACATTTTTACTTTCTCTTACCTATGTATATATGTAATATATATATAGAGAGAAAGTATTGGTTTCATGTCAAAAATTCGATGTCGAGATTTTGATGGATCTTCACGTTTTGAGGTCCCCTGAATCCAAAAAAGTGGTTTTCGCGACATGGTCTGTCTGTGTGTGTGTCTGTGTGTCTGTCTGTCTGTGTGTGTTCAATTTTAAGCATGAAGGAATTGAGCTATGAGGCTGAAATTTTATATTTAAGTTAAACACCCCCCGGGACCGACAAAATAAGCTTTTAATCAAAATCGGCCAAAAAGTACTAGTACTTTACTGATGTACTTTTTCAGTTTTTTTCGATTTTCTCAAAATTCGCTCTAACGATTTTGATTAAAATTCAAAAATCAATTATTTATTAGATGCTCTTTCAAATGTATATTCTCGTTTTGCCCTCAAAATTGTTTGAAGCACACTTTACTCTTGTGCTTCATAGGAAAGATAGGAGAAATGGTTGCCATGGTAACGGAATTTAAATCTTTTTCTTTTTATTAGATTAAAAATCAATTATTATTTAAATTCCCATTTATTTTTATTTTATTTCTGCCTGTAATTGTTTCGGAGAAAACATATATATCTCTCTCTCTCTCACAAAATTATCTTCTCTCTTTCTACGCGTTTTAAACTTTCCACCTAATCTTCGCATTTGACCAATGTTAATTTCCTATAGGGATTTGTATGTTAATTTCGATTCAAAAGGGGGTCCCCTTTGGAACTTTTTACGCATTTAAAATTTTTTTTTCCAATTTTTATGAAATTTTGTATTTATTTACGAATCTATATTGTGTATAAAATGTCCAAATATGAGATTAAAATTTTGAAAAATAACCATAGTTTATTTGAAGCAGTCAACATTTAAAATGCAAGTTTGAAACTAAGGTGCTATGGGAAACTAAATATATCTCGACACAAAAAATCTGGTGTGACCAGCACGGTGCGCAACTTTCTCTTACCGAAGGGTAAGAGAAAGTTGTGTGCTGTGCGCCAGTCACACCAGATTTTTATACCTTAGATTTGTCGGGTAGTTAGGCCAAACAGTTAGGGTCGGTTTTTTCATGTTTGGCTAGTTAGTGAAGTCTCTGTTAAAGTTTTTTTTTTTTTGTAATGCAGAAACCCTCTTCATTTTTATTCTTACACTAAAATATATGACATCCCATAATTTTATTTAAAAAAGAAGTAGATTTATTTTTAACTTTGCCCATCAACCGTAGGTTGGGCAGGTAAAGTTGATGTAATCGTAAAAAAAAATCGAAATTTTTCTGAAACTGCCAAAAGGCCCCCTGAAAATCCATTTAAGTAGTTTTTGGAATGATGTCTGTGGTAATTTTTTTCGTCAACGAAAACTCAAAAACTATTTTATCAATTGTTTTGAAATTTTGCACACATAAACTAGGGTTAAAGCTCAAGAACTTAAAAGCTTTTGGTAAACATCGGACCATTAGGGGGCGCTCTAGAGGGGGGCCAATATTTTTTTCTTACATAACCTATAATTTTTTTTTTTCATATATTCAGAAAGTAGACTTTCACCCGAGTAAAATGATATATAATATTGTGTTTATTAAAGCTTTTGTGGTTTGAAATATTATTATTAGGAGAATTTTTAATTATAGACCACATTTTTGTATTAAATATTTATTAAAAATTTATAAATACTGTACAACGTTTCAACTGCTTATTCTGCAGCCGTTATCAAGCACTGTGCACTTGCTCCGACTCAAGCGAACGTTCGCTTGAAATTATTTATTGTTACGGACCAGGTAATTAAAAAAAGTAAAATCAAAAAAAGTACTTATCTGGTGACCAGCTCAGTGGAGACGGGGTGAATTTCAGGAAGATTTCAAAATAAAAGAGAGAAATTTCACCACTAGATGTTATAATATAATTAATTGATTCAAAATAAAACTTGATACATAGTTGATTAGGTCGTTGGTCGTCTCTTCTCATGGGGTCCTCTCTTGCTCCCTCGGCACACTTGCTCCTGCCGTGCAGATAGGCCTTATCATCAAGGCGATATATAACACCGAGGAGACACCCTTCACAATGGATCCGCTTCTGCGTTGTGGAAGGCTCACTGAGACCCCGAAACGTGCTTTACCGCTTGAGCGACCAACTCTGAGTCCCGGCAAGTTCGATCGGCTCTGGCGGCCAGTGCCAGCCCCGAGCGAACTTTGACCACCTACTCTCTCGGTTAATATGTATGGCAACGCTCTTTTTCATTAAAAAGAATTAATAAAAATCATATAAAAAAAATTAAAGAGAGAAAAAAAAGAGAGCAATAACAAAAGTTGTCCCGCAACATTATCAAAAATAGAAAAAAGAAATCAAACTTTATCAGGTCAAAGATTTTTAATAAAAACAAGCTACGTTTCAATCCTTTAAATAAATAATAATAATAGAAAAGTTAAGATTAAAGAAACAAGTTCGTAACTAGATATTTAATTTTAAATATTGACGCAACTGCTGTTATCTGAAATATTTTGTTATTTTTCACGTTTTTATAAGCCACATTTTTTAAAATCGGATCAATTCACTGCTTTCTAAATTAAAATATAAAGTTTATATAATAGAATTGCAGGGGGAATGTCCATTTTAAGGCAACTGAATAGACAGACCACCGTAAATGGTTGCCTAGGCGCAGGGCTCTAAAGTCAGGAAGGCCTCAGGGTGGGACTTAATATTGTCCCTCACTCAAGGGCGGATCCAGAGGTGTTTCTCGGGGGGGGGGGGGGTAATCTGGTTTGACTCGTCGCACAACATACTATTTTTTCTTAATTTCGGTAATTTAAAGGCGCATTCTGTACTTGTTTGCCAGAATATAAATACAAATCAAATTTTTAACTATTAATTTTTACAATTTTACATTAAAAAGAAATGTTTTTTTGAAAAAAAAAGTATTTTTTTCAAATCTCGGGGGGGGGGGTAATTACCCCCCTTTACCCCCCTTTGTATCCGCCCTTGCCCTCAATGTACATTAAACTACTTTAAAAGGTTGTCAGTACAGTACACAGTGGCGTCATTTCAATTTTTTTGGAGAGGGGCAAATTTTTTTTCTTGGAGGGCAAACTTTTTTTCTTAAAATTTATTTACAAATAGGTACTCTAATTTAGCCAAAATATATTTAATTTAATTAATTGTTTAATTTGGATTGAATTGCGGAAGTATTTTGTTGTGATGAACTTAGGTGTTGATAGTTGAAATTAAAATAAAAAAAACTGAAGTTTTCAGTCGCCAAGCCAAAAATAAACCCATTACAAAAAACTTCAGTTTTTTTTTATTTTAATTTCAACTATCAACACCTAAGTTCATCACAACAAAATACTTCCGCAATTCAATCCAAATCATAATTGCTTGTGCAAATCCAATTTAATTACACAGTACAGTTCAGTTTATATACTCGTAGATATATTTTGTAATATTTTATTAAGGATAATATAAAATTTTTAAAAAATCAGAGCCCTTGGGGGAGGGCAAATGCCTGCCCTATCTATTGTAATTCCTATACTCAATAAATAATAATAAATCCATTAATAATCTTTAATTTATCGAACCCTAAAACATCATAGCGTGTTAAATGAATGTTTTGTTCCTTCCCTTAATTAAAATATTTTATTTAATCTGAGTAGAATGATTTCATTTCTAATTTATTTTTCAAGGTTTTAGCATTGAAGGTCCTTCACAAGCCAAGATCGAATGTAATGATAACGGAGATGGTTCGGCAGATGTTTGTTATGCACCTACAGCACCTGGTGAATATGCAGTTCACATACTCTGTGACAGTGAAGATATTCCAAAATCTCCATATATTGCACATATTTTACCTGCAACTGACTATTACCCAGACAAGGTGAATTATTATTATAAAACAAAACAACACATAACTATCATGCAACCAATTAAAATAAAAATCAAAATAAAAATTCTCTCCTATTTAGTAAGTCATTAACTAACCAATTAAAGAAGTTTAAAAAAAATTATTACATTTGAACAATCACAGCCACTTCCACACTCGAGAAAAATTATTACTTCATCTATATAGTAGGCCAAATTATTGCTAAAATAAGATTGTAAATAACAAATATATGGAACGTAAAAATTAATAAATATCTTAATTTTGTAGGTTGAATGTTTCGGTCAAGGATTGGAACCTGAAGGTGGAGTTATTCTTGGAAAACCAGCACAATTCAAAATTGATACTCGAAGAGCAGGGTCTGCTCCATTAGATGTCAAGGTAAGAAATTTAATAAAGACAATTAATAGTTTTGTTCCAAGAGCAGTTTGAAAGACTCTACTTAACGCATAGAAATTTTTGAATGGGTTCAAGAAAATTTTTTCAAACATTTGAAAAATTTCTCTTCTAGAAAGATAATTCGCGATCTTATTTTTATTTTAAAGAAGGCTCATTTAGAACTCGACAACTGGTCTTTTAACAATTTAAATTTAATTTCTTTAACAGATTTGAATATTTTCCCAGAAGAAAATAACAGTATTTCTTCCAATTGGTTAGTTGGTTCTCAAAATCACATATCCCTCTTCTCTAATGAGAAACAAGACTTTTCTCATCCAGATAACAAAAAAAGAAAATCTTAAATCTCTCCATTTCATCCCCTTCGATTTTCTTCTTTTACAACACCTATAAGTATTGTAAAAGTACCACTGTGATCAAAAAGTAAGGTGAATTTGTTTATAAAATGTAAATTCTTTATTTATTCTTCCAAATCAATTTCATCCCCTTCAAAGTAATTCCCGTCCGATAAAATGCACTTTTTCCAACGCTTTTTCCGGTCCTCGAAACAGTCGGAAAAGTCTTTTTCCGGTATAGCCTTCAAGACCTTCGATCCGGTTTTTATCTCCTCAGTCTTTTCCCGTATATCCATCAAGACCTTCTTCCATTCGGTTTTTATCTCCTCAATCGTGTCAAAACGGCGTCCCCGCATTGGCCTTTTGAGTTTGCTGAATAGCCTGAAGTCGCAAGGAGCCAAATCAGATGAATACGGTGGTTGCGGAACGATATGAGTCGAGTTTTTGTCAAAAAAAGTCTCTAAGAACCAATGCAGTATGGCATGGTGCATTATCGTGATGAAGGAACCAAGAGTTGTTCACTTATAATTCAGACCGTTTGTGAAACTTTGCTGTCTGACCACTTGAAATGCATCATTACTGGAGACGAGGTTCAGGCCGTTTCAGACGAATAGCTTCACGCAAACGGCTCAATAACGCTCAAATAATATTCTTTGATGACAGTTTGGCCCGGAGGAAGGAATTCATAGTGCACACCGCGATAATTAAAGAAAACTGTCAACATGACCTTGATTTTCGTTCGACTTTGCCGTGGTCTTTTCGGTCTTGCTTCACCTTTTGCACGATATTCGCTGGATTGGTCGGTGGTTTCAGTTGTATGCGTAAATCCAAGTCTCGTCTCCAGTAATGATGCATTTCAAGTGGTCAGACAGCAAAGTTTCACAAACGGCCTGAATTATAGGTGAACAAGTCTTGGTTCCTTCATCACGATAATGCACCATGTCATACTGCATTGGTTCTTAGCGACTTTTTTGCCAAAAACTCGACTCATATCGTTCCGCAACCACCGTATTCGCCTGATTTGGCTCCGTGCGACTTGTGGCTATTCAACAAACTCAAAAGACCAATGCGGGGACGCCGTCTTGACACGATTGAGGAGATAAAAACCGAATGGAAGAAGGTCTTGAAGGCTATACCAGAAAAAGACTTTTCCGACTGTTTCGAGGGGCGTTGGAAAAAGTGTGTTTTATCGGACGGGGATTACTTTGAAGGTGATGATATTGATTTGAAAGAATAAATAAAGAATCTACATTTTATAAACACATTCACCTTACTTTTTGATCACAGTGGTATATGTAGGCCTATATATGTTGAATTTTTAGCCCGAGCCAAAGGTTCTGGGTAAGATTTACCAAAGGGGTGATATTAGTAACATAAGCCTGGCACCAGCATCCTAACTTAACGTATAAAAATAAGAGAAGCATTCTTCATTGTATCCCTTTTTTTTTGTTATTATTCATTTGATGTCAGTCAGGATTATATTTCTAGAATATTTGGCAAAGTGTTGAAGATGATTATGTGAATATATTCTAAAATCCCAGTTTAAACTATGTTCGAGGGTTGGCTAATTACCTCTGGCGAGACGAAGCTAACTTCAGCTTTAACTAACGCATTTCAATTTTTAACTTTTAGTTAAAAAAATAATTTTTTTGAAATTAATTATTTGAATTTATAATATTTATTTAAATTAGTTTTTTAATGTTAGGTCTTTATTAAGTAGCTAACATCAAAAAACCCTCAATATTGAAGAGGGTTTATTGCCTGGAAGAGAGTTTCTGCATTACACACTACCCATTGGTTTTCTTTCTACCCAAACATGAAAAAACCGGCCCTAACTTGTTCGTTAAGGCTGTCTAGCGTCCGCCATATTTGCCCAATTGTTGTATATATATACTGTTGTGGCCAATGGGAATTTTGCATCCACTGGGTGGAAGTTGATACTGCCTACTGCAAGTAAGGTATCCGTCACAACTATCTATATAGTGAAGCTGAGACCTATTTGTATCTAATAAATAAGTCCCCACCTTCTTGAGGAATTAAATAAAAACTATAATAAATAATAAATAAATGTCTGAAAAGAGATAAAATTAAAACGGGGTCACCAATTAAAACAAAGTTTTAACAAAAGAAAAATAACAACGATTTATTGGGGTGTCATTATGGGGCACACAAAGGGGGGTGTCTCTCCAAATAGCACTTTCCAACACAACTAAAGTACAAATAAATAGGGAAACTTAGGTGTAAAAATATGAAAATGAAACAAAATAATAGAGCACATGCAAAAATAAAATAATAAAATATTATAACACAAAAAGTAAAAGTGAAAATAGATTATTTGGAATTCCAAAATTAAATTAAATTAAATTATTCAAATTAATTAAATTATATAAAAGAGAATATTGGAACCAGATTAAATTTTAAGACAAAATATAAAGAAAAATAAAGAAAAAAATAACCATAAAGGCAAATAGGTCAAAAATGAACCTTAGTGAAATAAGGGTCAATCAATGACACTTATTTTACTAAATTATTTGACTAAATTATTAAAAATGAATGTTCAGAATCCAAAAATCAGTGTTAAAATAAAGAAAATGATGGATAAAAAAAACAAATGTCACTTATCAAACAAAGGATGTCGAAATGTTGAACAGCGTGCGGCCGAATGTCCCCAGAACAAAGGAAGATGGCGGCCTGATGTCTCCCAAGACAAAAGAAGAAATTGGCTTTCTTCAGTCAGCAGCAGAGTTGAACAAGCAGTTCATATGATTGCCAGGTGGCGAATGTCGGTTGATCAAACAGATCAAAATTATAATATAAATTATAATTTTATTTCTCTCTCTCCGATTAATTAATAGTGACTACTTAGTCGATGTTCTATTGTTTATATATTAAAGTTATAAACAATAGAGATTTAAATTAGCAAATTAATCGCCAATTAACAAGGAGTCCAAATGAACTCTCTAGTCTCGTATACAATTCGAAACCAGCTAAAATGTTTGCCAAATGGGCAAACAACGAGAGAGAGAGAGAGAGAGAGACGTTGTCTTCTCAAGTAACTACGAGGACAGAGACTCGACTCCAACTGCCTGCTGACCGGGCGAAGGGCTTCGTTCGAGACTCCTTTGTCCTGGGGTGAGGCCATAAAACTCGCAATTTTTATGGACAGTATACGCCATCTGTTAGGGACTTGCCTTACACTTTGCAATTGGCTTCAAATTTGAAATGTTTGAAATTATTATTGATTTTGGCTGCAACATATACTTAATTATATTTGTTGAAATAATACACTGTGTATGAATAATTATATTTATTTATAATTATAAGAGTGGGTACATATAATGGTAGAGAGAGGCTGTGTGTATTAAAATTAAATATACAATTTAAACACTAGGTTATTTGTTTCAAAGGTTTTATTAATTAAAAATTAACACTTAATACGTATTTCGACAATTCCTTGTCATCATCAGAAGTGATTACATTCTAATACATGAAAGTAGATACAGCATATACTATATATATACACTAGAAGCAGTGGTACCAACTGCAATACATCAAAGTAACAAGAATATGTTGCCAACATAACTCAATATGAACTTAATTAATATAACAAAATTAATTATAAGACATACAATAAAAAGAAAATTAACATATAAAAAATTTAAAAAATATAAATAATGACAATAATAGTTAATACTCAGCTCAAACCATTTTTTTTTTTTTTTTGTACACACATATATATATATACATTCGTAATAAATCCACGTCCGATGTAAATATAAACTAAAATATCGAAAACAAAGAAGTTTTATGCAAATCTTATTGTTCATTCATTAAATTTTCATTATTTTTTAAAGATTTTTGAATTTCTAAAGCCTCCCAAAGGTCCAATTTTAGTCCCTTGGGAGCTTTGTGGATGAGTTTTATATCATCCATCGAACATGAATGTCCATTCTCTATAAGATGTTTAGCCACATTCGAATTTTCACATTTATTTAATTTCCATGCCCGTATATGCTCACGTCCTCGAATTTTAAGGTTTCTAGCAGTTTTTCCTATATACACGTATATACAATCGCAATTTTGACAATCAATCTGGTACACGTCACTTTCTGATTGATCACTTCTAGACACTAGTTTGTTATTTCCTAAAAGATTTCCTAAATTATATCTATTGTAGAAGGAGGCGTTAATGTTATGTGACTTTAGAATATTAGATAATTGGTGATTAATTTTTCCGATAAATGGAAGTTTTCTATATTTACTATTTTCCCTGGGACTTTGGACTTTGTACAGTTGTTTTAATACAAGGGATTTTTGTTTTTTACGAATAAGATTATCTTTTAATTCTTTTGAATAGCCATTGTTCAATGTCTATAATATATAGACAAAATAAATGCTTTTTTAAATGAAAACAATATTATAGAAACTCCATTAGACCCAACTAACAAGTTTCATAAAAAGGTTAAGGAAACGGTGAACAAATGCCATTATTTATTAGGACTTAACAATACAAATAAATTAATCCTAACTAACCCCTCAGCTCCGATCCTCTATGGATTAACTAAAATTCATAAACCGGGATATCCTATTAGACCTGTTTGTTCTTATATAAATGCCCCAGCAGTGAAATTATGTAAAACTCTAAATTCGAGCTTACCTAAACATTTGAATTTTCAACCTACGTATACAATTAAAAACAGTTTAGAATTAATAGATAAAATAACTAGTATACCTTTGGAAAAAAATACTAAATTGATCTCGTTTGATGTTTTTGATCTTTTCCCTTCCATTCTGGTGGAAGAATTAAAAAACATTGTAGGTGAACTTTTATTGAAACATAACCCAATAATGCACTCAGATATTATGCACGTCCTAGATACTTGCTTGCAATAAAATTATTTTTCGTTAAATGATAAATTTTATAAACAGGAAGGACTTCCGATGGGAGCACCAAGCTCACCATTACTGGCTGACATTTTTATGGATCACTTCGAAACTAAAGTTTTCAATAGTAAACACCCGTTAACAAATAATATCGCCTGGTGGTTCAGATATGTGGATGATATCTTGTGTCTGTGGAAAGGTTCAGATAGGCAACTGGATACTTTTTTAAAATTTCTTAATTCAATAAATTCAAAAATTCAATTTACCATAGAGAAAGAAAACAATAGACTTCTTAGACTTAACCATAACTAGAAACATTAACAATTTTTCATTTAGTATTTATAGGAAAGAAACTTTTACGGATATAGTAATCCCAGCATCTTCTGCTCACCTGGAAAGCACAAAGTTGTCAGCTTTCCATAACATGGTCCACAGGCTCCTACATGTCCCAATGAATGCCAGTGATTTCAATAAAGAGAAAGGAATCATTTATTCGATCGCATTGAACAATGGCTATTCAAAAGAATTAAAAGATAATCTTATTCGTAAAAAACAAAAATCCCTTGTATTAAAACAACTGTACAAAGTCCAAAGTCCCAGGGAAAATAGTAAATATAGAAAACTTCCATTTATCGGAAAAATTAATCACCAATTATCTAATATTCTAAAGTCACATAACATTAACGCCTCCTTCTACAATAGATATAATTTAGGAAATCTTTTAGGAAATAACAAACTAGTGTCTAGAAGTGATCAATCAGAAAGTGACGTGTACCAGATTGATTGTCAAAATTGCGATTGTATATACGTGTATATAGGAAAAACTGCTAGAAACCTTAAAATTCGAGGACGTCAGCATTTACGAGCATGGAAATTAAATAAATGTGAAAATTCGAATGTGGCTAAACATCTTATAGAGAATGGACATTCATGTTCGATGGATGATATAAAACTCATCCACAAAGCTCCCAAGGGACTAAAATTGGACCTTTGGGAGGCTTTAGAAATTCAAAAAT
Source organism: Euborellia annulipes (assembly GCA_023213315.1). Classification (NCBI taxonomy): domain Eukaryota; kingdom Metazoa; phylum Arthropoda; class Insecta; order Dermaptera; family Anisolabididae; genus Euborellia; species Euborellia annulipes. Next base: position 59,140 of record JAKCPI010023854.1, on the reverse strand, counting down.
CTTTAAAAAATAATGAAAATTTAATGAATGAACAATAAGATTTGCATAAAACTTCTTTGTTTTCGATATTTTAGTTTATATTTACATCGGACGTGGATTTATTACGAATGTATATATATATGTGTGTACAAAAAAAAAAAAAAAAAAAAATGGTTTGAGCTGAGTATTAACTATTATTGTCATTATTTATATTTTTTAAATTTTTTATATGTTAATTTTCTTTTTATTGTATGTCTTATAATTAATTTTGTTATATTAATTAAGTTCATATTGAGTTATGTTGGCAACATATTCTTGTTACTTTGATGTATTGCAGTTGGTACCACTGCTTCTAGTGTATATATATATATATAGTATATGCTGTATCTACTTTCATGTATTAGAATGTAATCACTTCTGATGATGACAAGGAATTGTCGAAATACGTATTAAGTGTTAATTTTTAATTAATAAAACCTTTGAAACAAATAACCTAGTGTTTAATTTGTATATTTAATTTTAATTTACAAAATGTTTCAACGAGAACCAATGGTCGAAAGTTTAAATCTTATTAAAAAGGCTGTGTGTATCTGTATACATCTAATGCATGAGTGTGTCTCTTTGTCTGTGTACTGTGTGAAGTTAGTAATGAGAGAGTGTTACCAACATAATCATTTTAATATATAACATCCTCTCTTTTGTGTAAAATTTGAAATCATTTATAATCTGTGTGATAACACTGTGCTACAAAATGAAACTTTTTTTTCTGGCCCCGAGAAAATTCCTTCAGATTCTTAAGTAAAATGACCTCCTGAATTCAAATATGACCTTCGTTTTACCCCACCACGTACCGTTTTCGGGAGGGAGCCTCCTAATTATTTCCACCCCTTTTCGTTAATTATAAGGCCACGAAAAAAATTTGGAGGGATGAAAAGGAATATTTTAGCCTTAAAATTTCTTCAGAAGGTCTAGAGAAGTGAAAAGTTAAAAAACATTAACATTTGGTTCCAAGGGCGGATGTGGGGGAGGATTTTGTCCCTTAAAATGCAAAAAAATCATTAAAAAATGATCGATTTTTTCTGATTTTTTCACAATTTTTTCACTGATTTTCTACATATTCCAGCTGACAGACCCACCTGACCCTTCCGTAAACATCTCTCAACTAAAAAAAAAATATATAGGACAAAGCGGGTGAGGTGTGGGCGATTCCGAAGCTCTTGCAAGAAGATGGAAGATTCACTGCTCAAGTTGGTCAAATTGGCAAATATGCGGCTAACTTTCATTTTTTTGGGCTGATCTTTACATATTTAAAGTTAAATATACGGATTCTTCTATGCCCTTCAAATTTAAATTACTAAACTAAAAAATAAAATTGTTATGTTATTTCAAAGATGAAATTATTTACCAAAAGTAGAAAAAAAGAAATCAAACTTTATCAGGTCAAATATTTTTATTAAAAACAAGCTACGTTTCAATCCTATAAATAAATATTAATAATAATAGAAAAGTTATGGTTAAGAAACAAGTTCGTAGTCAGATATTTAATTTTAAATATTGACGCAACTGCTGCTATCTGAAATATTTTGTTATTTTTCACGTTTTTATAAGTCATATTTTTAAAATCAGACAATTCACTGCTTTCCAAATTAAAATATAGAGGTTTTTAGAATTGCAGGGGGGAATGCCAATTTTAAGGCAACTCAATAGACAGACATCCGTAAATGGTTGCCTACGCGTAAGGCTCTAAAGGCAGGTAGACCTCTTGGTGCGGACTTAATTGTGGCGCTCGCTGTACATAATGTGTCCGGTTTAGATCCTGTCTAGCGCCCCTGCGACCCAAACAGTACATCTTATGTACGTACTGCCAGTACGATTCTTACATCCCGTTTTGGTCCCATGCGACGCAGAAATATGTTTTTAATATATTCTACATCCCTTTTACATCTAATTTTGGTCCTGTAGATTTTTATTTATTTTCATCTTATTTTGCGTTATGTTAAAAAAAAATGACTCCATTTAGCACATTATCATGCAGAGGATTAACTTTGTCAAAACTTAAATTTTAAATAGTTTTAATTATTTTAATTTTTTTTTTTTTTTAATTACTGTTTTTAAATGGAAAACTTTGAAACAAAAACTCCAACGCACAAAAGAAAAAGAAAAAACATTTTGTATAACAACTTTTTTTTATTTGAGGAATAAGGATTTAAAATTAATAAATAATAATATTGAGATGATGGCAGCCAGGAAAGTAATCAGACAAAAATTTAATCAATCTTTATCTAATTTTATTTCGATTGCCGACGTTTCGGACGCAAATCGCGCCCTTCCTCAGGACAATCGACAGTTAATAAAATACAGATGGGCGTATTTTGTTTTTTAACAATATAAAAACACAATTCATGGGTGTGAGATGCATTGTTTCTTGCTGACCTGAGGAAGTGCGCGATTTGCGTCCGAAACGTCGGTAATCGAAATAAAATTAGATAAAGATTGATTAAATTTTTGTCTGATTTCTTTCCTGGCTGCCATCTGCTCATTACTGTTAATAAATAATAATTATACAAAAAGATAACATTACAAAATGAATAAAATATACCTGTACATAATATTGCTAGATTAATAAAATGGTTTAGGACTTTTTTAAACAAAGATAAACATACATGTGGAAAAATACTGATTAAATTTTTATAATCGTTGTTTTTTTTCATATTTCTTCCGGTTGATAGAAAAGACATTTCTATTTTCTCAAGGCGATTGTTCATTTCAGCAAACATACTTCTGTGCAAGGGCGGATACAAGGGGGTAAAGGGGGTAATTACCCCCCCCCCCCGCCAGATTCGAAAAAAATACCTTTTTTTCGCAAAAAAATTTATTTTTAATGTAAAATTTTTAAAATTAATACCTAAAAATTTGATGTGTATTTATATTCTGGCAAACATGTACAGAATGCGCTTTTAAATTACCGAAATTAAAAAAAAAAAATAGTGTGCTGTGCGACGAGTCACACCAGATTACCCCCCCCGAGAAACACCTCTGGATCCGCCCTTGCTTCTGTGTCCAGCTTGTCTGCTTACAAAAGATATTAATTGATCTAAAAAAAAAATTATAAAATTATTATGAAACAATGATTTAGATATTATTTTGACAAAAAAATTAAAAAAAAAATTGTTAACCCATGAATTTGGTTGGAAGATGGAACACATTGAAAAATACACGACCTTCTCTGCTCAGACGTTGAATGCTATCCTGATGCTATCTGAAGCATAGATAATGGGGCCTCTTTTAGCAGACCGGCATCCCTTTTCAAAGGGCATTGACATTTTTGAATACAATGACGCTGGGTTTTTCCATTTGTTTTATATTTTTTTTTTTTTCCATTTTGGCCACCTTTTTGTCAATTCTAACCACTGTCCGCATTCCATTCGTCTAAATTTTAATAGCATTTTATTGTAGTTAGACGATTTTCTAATATGTTATTACAATCATCATGTAAATTGTGACAAGATTGTATTTCTTCTTGGTATATCAAACTAGCTCTTTTAAAAACACGCCTTTTATTTGAAATTTTATTACAAATTCTTTTTAAACCGTATTTAGCCCTGGAACAAAAGTTTATTCAAATTTCTACACAAATATTAAATATAAGAAATAGGACAGTTTTTCAAAAAAATTATAAATTATAATTTCCTTCCCAAATACCGGGCCAAATATTGGGGGAAAATTTCAACCACGCGGTAAGGCCCTTTTCTGCAGATTAGTCAATTAAACTCGTATATGCAAATAAATGTTCCAATACCCAGAAAAATTGAAAGATTTTGGAAGATGAAATAAAAAGACAATCTTGTTTTCGGTCCTAATTTTATTTTATCTTCTATCTCTATTACGGGCTTTCTCCACATTGTTGTCTTTAAAGATTTTATTTTTATAATAAATAATATAAATAATAAAAAATAAAACCAAACTTACCTTTTTATATAGGAATCCTAAAAAAACAATTATTTGTTCATTTCAATGTTCATAAAAATAAATCAAACAAAATATTTATTTATATTATAATTTCAAAGTACTATACCGGTATTTAATTTTTTTAACAAAAATTTAAAAATTTGTTAAATTTTATTTTATTAGGATTAGCATTCTAACATATCAATGGATCCTAACTTAACATTTGTTTTGGTAAATAAAATTGATAAAAAAAATTTTTCTTTTGAATAAAAATTTTAAGTTTACGTACAAAATAGGTCCGGTATGCGACCTAAACTTGTATTTTATTATAATATATTTTTATTACTTTCCAAATCGCTTGAAAAACAGAAATAAATAATTTGAAAATAAAATTAACATTTTTTAAAAATATTTATAAGAATAACACCTATTAGACTCTCTTTAAACGGTATGAGGTACTGAAAAAAATACTTTGTAAACAAAAATTTTTTTGGCAAAAAGATTCTAAGTTTAGGTTCGGAATAGGTTCCGACGGTAAATCTTATGTACATACATGGTGCGACCTAGGCGGACGTACCCGCCATATTGGTCTGCTTTACGTAGTATTTAGGTCCCGTGAAAAAGTTTCACAAATTATAAATATTTTTCTGTTTATAAATTTTATATATTTAATTCTAAATATATCGGCGAAAATTAAAAATAACTCGACACAAAAAATCTGGTGTAACAAGCACAGAACACGACTTTCGTTACCAAAGTAAGAGAAAGTTGTGTGCTGTGCGACCATCACACCAGATTTTTTAAAATAAATTAAAAAGAAATTAATTTTTTTGTGTCGACTTATATTTGGTTTCTGGTAGAACAGTATCTTAGACTGTCTCTCGAAGCAACATATACACGTTTTTTTTCGCTCTCTGCTTTTAGTGCACTTTTGAGTGGTATATTTTTTGAATTATCAAAAGATTTTTATATGTGCCTATGTGATTTGCAAAGTGTGATCTCATAAATATATTTTTTAGTGCAATTTGTGTGTACCTACGAGGAGAGAGAGGATTTTCTCTCTTTAAAAATTCGACCAGGTTTTATCGCTTATCTTTCCAAGAAAACATTACTCACTCTTTTTAATATTTTATTTATTCAAACTTGAAAAATAAATTGAATTTAAAAATATATATTAATATACACACAAACTATGGCTATTTGCAACATTTGCAATCGTCAAGTTAAAGGGAATGAGTGCATCTCATGCATACAATGTGCACATGCATTTCACGCTAAATGTTTATCGCTCTCAAATGATGATGAATGCAAGGAATATAAGTGCACTTCTTGCGTCAAGAAGAATTTAGCTTCGGCGTCGCCTACCCAGCAGCCCATGGTTCTTCGGTCGGGTCCGGCAAAGGTACCGGCGAAAAATCCAGAGGGTGACGTTATGTCTATCCTTAAAATACTTAAGGCTAGTAGTGCAGATGTTTCAAATTCACTATCTTCCCTGCATGCTAAATTTGACGAGCAAGCCGCCACGATCGAATCGCTGGAGCTTAAGTTGGCCCAGGCTCTTGAAGAAATTGCTACTTTGAAAGTAAAAAATTGTGAACTTGAAAAAAATAATTATGACCTACACTCGAGATTAAATCAACTGGAGCAGCAATCATTGGAACGATCATTGGATATCTACGGTCTTCCTGAGGTGCAGGGTGAGACTCCGGCATCCTCGGTTATAATCGTCGGTCAGCACTTGGGAATCCAGCTTACCTCTGAGGAAATTGAATCTTCTCATCGTTTTGGGCGACCCATTGAGGGCAAAAGGCCACTCAATGTTAAATTCGTTCGCAAGAATGTTCGTGACAGGTTCATCACGGAGAAGAGGGTTAAAAGAAACTTGACTATTAACGACTCTGTCATTTATGTAAATGAAACTTTAACCCCATATAATAGAAATCTTTTTGGTTTGGCTCGAAAAGCAAAAAATGCTACTGGAGGAAAATTTAAGTATTTGTGGGTTAGAAATGGGCGAATGTACGCTAGACCCGAAAATGGAAAAAATTATTTTATAATTGAGAATGAAAGGGATGTTGAGTTGATTAAATGACGTCAATTTTTTCTGTTAAAAAATCTTAAATTTGTTAATTCACTTGCTATGCTTTTTATTTTTTTATTAGAAAAATTTATCAACATAATTAATGATAACATGTTAAAAATTTATTTGTGCATTTTAATAATAATAATATTGATATCTCTTGTTTTGTTCATATTCTCTTTATTCTCTTTCTTTTCAACATTAGAATTTTGTTTTATTTTTTTACTATTCAAATTTCAAGATCAATTTCTTAGATTATCAAAGTGGATATCTTTGATAAGACTTTTTAATACAAATTCAATAATTATCTGCAATATTTCTTTTGAATCAGATTCGATTCTTCACATAATTAATTTTATTAATTATTTTATTTATATGGTCACTTTATTAGTAAACTTTAAGAACTTAATAACATACATTATTGTGATTTTCATATATGTCTCTATTATAACCTCTCTGTCTTATTTTGCAAAAAGTATTATTAACAAAATATTATATGTATTCGATGTATATATGGGCATGTGGTGGTTTTACTTGAGTTTTGGGGTGTTAATTTTGGCAATGTGCGGATTAAATTTTGATTCAGGCCTGACATGCTTGAGTTCTGTGCTCTTTGGATGTCTCGCTGTAAGAATACCAACTTGGCAACTTTTATCTTTAATTATAAATGGCTGATACCCTCAATATCTGTCATGTTAATGCCCAGTCTCTTAGTGCTCACTTGGATGAATTCAGGGAATATTTCACTTCTGGGTCTTATCAGGTAGTGTGTGTTAGTGAGACATGGCTCAAACCGCACATCTCAACAAGTTTTTTATTATTAGAAAATTACAATTTATATAGGTGTGATAGAGTCCAGAGAGTGGGTGGTGGTGTGGCAGTTTTTGTCAGGAAGGATTTTAAATGTGAGGTGCTTACCACGTCCCAACTATATACAACATCTCTGGTAGAGTTTATGATGGTAGAAATAAATATAGAGAGTTTTCAGCTTCTGTTAGTTGTAGTTTATAGACCACCGAGAGTTGGTTTCTTTTCGGATTTCGAAGACTTATTATCCCAATATTTGCCTCTATATACTGATATTTTAATAGTTGGAGATTTTAATACAGATTTTAATTCAAACTCCCCAGACAAGATCTATTTAAACAATCTTTTCTTTTCTATGGGTCTTAATGTGATTCCTTTAAGTCCGACTCATTTCACATCTCATTCTCATTCTTGGATAGATCTTATTGTGATCAATGATTCTGTACAAGAGAAAATGATAACAAAGGGACAGTGTCAGGTCTCCTTTCTGTCTGCACATGATTTAATATTTATAAAACTTGATATTAATATACCTGAAATGAAATTAGTTCCTAGGAAATTTAGAGATTTCACGAACTTTAATCATGATCAATTTCTAAATGAACTAGCTTTGAAGGATTTTTCTCATATTTTTGGAGAAAGATGCATTGACACAAAGGTTACTTATTTAAATAGGATTCTTTTGGAACATTTTGATAAACACGCCCCTTTTCGGACAAGCGTGAATAGACGTCCTCCTGTGCCCTGGATCACTAACGAGATTCGAGAACTGATGCGGGAAAGGGATAGGTTTAGGAGATGGGCTCTGAGAACCGGAAACCCTGAGATAGGTAAACAGTTCAGAATGTTGAGAAATAGAGTGGTAAATTTTATCAAAAATAGTAAAATTTCTTATTTTCAAAAATTATTCAGTATACATAGTAATAATACTACTTTTTTATGGAAGGAACTGGGAAGGTTGGGAGTAACTAGCAAACATAAAAATTCAACAAACTTTGAAGTGCAAAGCCTAAATGAATATTTTGTTTCTGGTGGTAATATTTCAAATTTGGATAACGGCAATCTCCCTTTGAGTCATAGGGTTTTCGATTCAAATAGGTTCTATTTCCCGCATGTGAATCCTGAATCTGTCCTTACTTCTATTTTTAAATTTCGTTCAGAGGCTCAAGGATCCGATGGTGTACCCCTTAAACTTTTAAAATTGTCTATTCCATGTGTGCTGCCGGTGTTGTTGCACATCTTCGACAGATCGCTACAGGAGTCCGTTTTTCCCTCTGTTTGGAAGTTGGCTATTGTTCGCCCATTACCTAAAGTGCCTAATCCTAAAGAATGTTCCGACTTTAGACCGATATCTCTCCTGTGCACAATGTCTAAAGTTTTAGAGAAAATAGTACATCATCACTTGAATGATTACTTGGAAAGGACAGGGTTACTGGACGCTTACCAATCGGGATATCGACGCTTCCATAGTACCCAGTCCGCTCTGTTGAGAGTTAGTGATGATATTAAATTGGCTGTGGATAGGAAGGAGGTGACAGTATTAGTCCTTTTCGATCTGAGCAAGGCCTTTGATCGAGTGGATCACCGCCTTTTGATTCGGAGATTGTTCGATTTGAATTTGTCTGAGTCGGTCATTAGGTGGTTTGTGTCATATCTGTCAGGAAGAACTCAGAGGGTAGTGGACACCGAGGGTCGTGAATCGGATTTGCTCCCTGTGAATTCGGGCGTTCCTCAGGGCTCTGTCCTGGGACCTCTCCTTTTTTCGTTGTTTATTGGGGATATCAGCCAACATATTAAAAACGCCAAATACCAATTATTTGCAGATGATCTCCAAATATACTTATCGGGTTCATTTGAGGATCTGCAGGGAACAGTAGCTAGAATTAACGAGGATGTTAGCAATATTTGTAAGTGGGCTGCCGATAAAAAATTGTTAATCAACATCGGCAAAACAAAATCAATTATTTTTGGTAGTAGTTATTACATAAATCGGTCAGCAAATGTTCCTCCAGTAACGGTAAACGGGAGACCGATAGAATACTCGGACACCGTCAGGAACCTTGGTGTTATTTTTGATAGAACCTTAAGTTGGAACGATCAGGTCCTGAGGGTGTCGAGAACTGTTTTTAAGAATCTTTACCAACTCAAGAGAAATAGAGATTGTCTTCCGTTTGCCGTTAGAAAAATGGTTGTTACCTCGCTCATTGTTCCCCACTTTGATTACTGTTCTCTGGTGTATAGCGGCATGTCTGGAGAGCGCAGGAGAATACTCGAAAGGGTGTTCAACTCTTGCGTCAGGTTTGTTTTTGATGTCCCAATGGACCGTCGCATAACGCCCTTCTATAATAGGCTAAATTGGCTAAAAATTAAAAATCGAACTCTTTATTTTATGGGGTGTTATGTGTACGGTCTATTTAAGAATAGGGAACCATCTTATTTGTGGGAGAGGTTGACGCTGAGGGCGGACGTGATTGGGAGACCGCTGCGAGAGGGTGGGCCAGACCTGAGGATTCCACAACACAGGACGACGATCTTTGGATCGTCGTTTTTGGTGGAGTCCGCCAGATTGTGGAACTCGGTCCCATTAGAGATTAGAAATTCGAGGAGTCTGGCACTTTTTAAAACCAAATTCTATAAATTTTTGCTGGATAAGCAGAGACAAGAGATGTAATTCTTTATTATAATGTTTTATTTTATTTTTATGTAATCCTATTTTATTTTGTTTTATTATTTTTTCTTTATTTGTTTTATTTCATGCAAGAGAGACAGTATAAATATAAATATGTAAATCTTATAGGCTCAAAGAGGCAAATAGCCTCAGAGCTAAATAAAAATTATTCTATTCTATTCTATTCTATTCTATATCGCTTTCTCTTCTGAAAAGGTTTTCCCAAGTAAACTTCTTTGCTTGGAAATTATAGAAGATTTTCATGTTTTAAAAAACCTATTCTGGGTTATTTTTTATAGAAAAATTCGTTTCAAAAAAATGAATAAAATCTATTTTCGATAACGGATTTGTTTTTGTCAATAATTTAAAATCAAAATTTATTAAATAATTTTGAATTTTATTCATAATAAAATAGTGAGTGACAGTTGTATTTTTCATGAAAAGGAAAAGGGTCAATTACCTTTTAAAGAAACTATTTTTCTTTTTAAAGCAGGTAAAGGAAGAATCAAAGGCTATACAAAAACTTCGCATTTTTTTTTTCAAACAATTTTGAGAGCAAAATTAAATACTGTATACTTTTTACGAGCATAAAAAAATAATTGATTTATGAATTTTAATATTATTTTGTACTATGAATAAATTAAATTTTTTATTAATAAATTTTATTGATATTATCTTTAGTGAAATAATTATCAAGAATTGTATCAATTCCAGTGGCGGCTCTCCCATAAGGACTCTCGGACGCCGCCCCTCCTAAAGATTTGAAAAAGTAAAAAATAATTAAATACCCATTCAATTATAATTATACATCTAACTAACCAAAGTGTTTTATCAGTCGCGTACATCGAAAATATAGGGAAAAAACAGGCAAAAATAGCGCGAAAAGTGCGTTATAGCCGTCGGACGCTGTCCTGAACGCCCCAATCCATCAACATGCAGTTATAATGAGAGAGGTGTGGTGGGGGCTGCTGGTGCTATGACGCGTGTAAGCTTGAGCCGAATGGGAGTTTTGGGATGCCGTCCGAGCATGCGCAGAGCGAAGCATCAGCTAATCGCCGCACAGCGCGCCGGCATCCCTTAATTTTTTAACCGCATTCTAAGTGTTTAACGAATGTGTGATTGGTATGTAGTGTGATTTAGTGTGCATGGTTTAGTGTTCTCTTGGGGGCCCCCAGACCCCCCGGTGGTGCGCCCCCCCGGCATTAAACTCACGAGCCGCCACTGATCAATTCATATTCTATTTTATATGAAAAAAACTAACAATTGTAAGAAAGAAAGAGGTGCAAATCATCCCCTTGATTAGATAGAAAATTGGAAGAAACGTTTATGCCGATATTTGAGTAGAATGTATTGTAAATGATATAACTTTCAGACAATAAGTACAGCCCGAGTTATCCCAGTGAAAGCGGTTAAAAAAAAAAACTATCAGATTTTTATTTTTGATAGATTCATTTATTGTGATGGGTAACTGTTCTTTGTTTGAAATTTTTGGGATATTGGTACAATAAAATCTAAAATCAGTTCAAAAATTAGTTGCCTGTTTTGACATAAACTCCAAATTGTGGGGACCGGCAATTATGCTTATAATCTACTACCTGGTGCCCCAATCAATGAAAAATACTATCTTGCCACCAGTTGTAGTGGCCCCCTCTAACCCCTTCACCTCTTTTCTCTCCCTTTATTATAAATACACCAGTTAGTAGATTATGAGCATAATTGCCGGTCCCCACAATTTGGCGTGATGTTAAGGCCCTATATTTAAATTTATAATAAAGGGAGAGAAAAGAGGTGAAGGGGTTAGAGGGGACCACCTCAGCTGGCGGCAAAATAGTATTTTTCATTGATTGGGGCACCAGGTAGTGGATTATGAACATAATTGCCGGTCCCCACAATTTGGCGTGGTGTTTAGGCCCTATATTTATATTTATAACAGAGAGAGAGAAAAAAAGTGAAGGGGTTAGAGGGGACCACCACAACTGGTGGCAAGATAGTACTTCTCAGGGGACTATAGAGGATCCTCTCAGTTGATGACAAGACAGTTTTTATATTGTTTGAGGTTTTAAGTACTCGAATTTGACCATAATTGTAAGTCTTCACATCATCTTAGCATGCGTTCCATTGATTTCCTATGGAAATAAGAGGGGTGGGGGTAAAAAAAAAATTGGACCAAAAATTGGCCCGGCAAGATCCGGATCCTTATTCTGGGAGCTATTCTTAGCCCAAATCCATTGTCAGAATTCGGTCCTCAGATTTTGCATACTCAACTACCTCCAGCGCCTGGTCTATTAATTTAGTTCTGCAAATCATTTTTTATCTTATTTTTTTAATCTTCAAAGTGAATCTTCATGAATTTTATTTGAATTTCCCTTCGCGCATGCGCATCTGAGTTTCATTCATCCGCCATAATTTTATCCGTTTAATCCAGTTAAATCCAGTTTTATCCGTATTTTTTGGATAAAACTCTAAATTCACGTATATAACCCAACTCTGGTAGCTACCTCATCAATTCCAGTTGATATTGATCAAATTGTGTCGAAAAAACACTGCCAAATTTCTCATTATAAAGTAAGTAAAAGTAAATTTGTTTTTTTGTTCTTTTCTTGTTTGTTTTTATTTTGCAATAAAATTTGTATATGAAATAGTTACTTTTTTTAAATTTTATATTTTTTTATTCTAATGTTTATTATAAATAAAGTTTTGTAAATTATTAATAAGTGTTACTTTATGTGCGGCCCGCCAAAAAATTTTAAAATTTAAATTGGCCCGTTGATTAAAAATGTTGATTCCCTTCTCTAAAACATTAAAAAATATGAAATAAAAGCTTTTAAGCCGTATTTTCAGGGGGGTTGGTTTTTTACAGTTTTATCCATGTAAAAAACCGTGTACCTTGTCTATTCGAAACAGATTCGAAATACCTTGCTGGAGGTCAGCCGGCATGCACTTTACCCCCACCCTTCTCTCCCCTAATTTGACCTACTTCGACTGCCACATCTTGGATTTTACCAACTAATCGTTCTTTCAATTTGAAACCTCTTATTAATTTTTATTAGTACTGATATACTGATGGTATTTTTAAATTTATTTACCAGGTGCAAGATGCCAATTGCAAACTTATCAAGGTGGATTTACGTGACAATCACGACGGAACATTTTCAGCCGAGTATACCCCTTGGGATCCTTCCAAACATACTGTTCAGGTAAATATATTTTATTTTAAATGAATATGATCATTAAATTTAAATGTTGGTTATTAACAAGATCTGTAATATTAATTTTTCTTTCATTTAATTTTGACATGTGAGGTTAGGATATTATAAAATATTCAAAATTCTCACCCACTATTATCCAAACTAAATAATTAGTTCATAATTGGTTCATTGGTTCAAAAATAAATAAATAAATAAAATATTTTAATATCAATTCAACAATTTTATTTTTTTCCTACGAAATTGAATCAATTATTTAAAAAATTAAATACCCGTATGTAATCATACATTATAAAAATTGACAAATCTATAAACTCACAAAATGGAAAGCACGACAGCTTTATTGATTGGTTTTGTAGTTTAAACTTTCAATTCCATAACTTTAATCTTTCTTTTCTAAATCCATCTGATGAGTATCTCCAGGGCATGCTTTGACAAGGTCATATTTGGGTATTTTTGTGATTGTTTTGGCCTGATTAAAATTTCTTTCTTTTCCTACTGTCTGCGTTTGGGATTATTTTCTGTGGTTTCTTCCCAGTTGTTTATGAAGAACAAAAGTAAAGTGTTCTTCAGAAGATTTCATCGTCAAAATGAGAATACCGGTATTCATTTTAAAGAGCATCTAACAATTAGTTGAATTTAAAAAAAAAATCGTTAAGGCGAATTTTGCGAAAATCGAAAAAAACTGAAAAAGTACATCAGTAAAGTAGCCTACTGGTACTTTTTGACCGATTTTGTTTAAAAGCTTATTTACACGAGTTCGGGGGGTGCCTAACTTAAATATAAAATTTCAACCTCATAGATCATTTTCTTCATGGCTAAAAATGCCCACACAGACACACACACAGAGACCAATTTGCGGGACCCACTTTTTTGAACCCAGGGGACCTCAAAACATGTATATCCATCGACATCGAATTTTTGACATGATGGCAATACTTTCTCTCTAAATATATTTCATATATATGGTAAGAGAAAGTAAAACATCTTTTTATTTTCTCTTACCCTATATATCAAATATATATAGAGAGAAAGTATTGCGATCATGGCAAAAATTGTCGAGATTTTGATGGATATACATGTTTTGAGGTCCCCTGGGTTCAAAAAAGTGGGTCCCGCAAATTGGTCTCTGTGTGTTTGTGTGTGTGTCAGTGTTGGCATTTTTAACCATGAAGGAAATGATCTATGAGGTTGAAATTTTATATTTAATTTAGGCACCCCCCGAACTCGTTTAAATAAGCTTTTAAAGAAAATCGCCCAAAAAGTACTATTACTTTATGTAATTCAGTTTTTTTTAATAGACGAAACAGCGCAAGAATATATCATAGAAGCCGTACAACCAGAGGTTTATTTTGCTTAAAACCTTTTTGCAGATTGAGATGCAAGGTAAAGAAATAAAATATTATAAATTTTTTTTTAAATTATTTGTCAGAATTTATTAGTGCTGGCAAATAAAATTAAAAAAATTTGATTTTATTTCTTTACCTTGCATCTCAATCTGCAAAAAGGTTTTAAGCAAAGTAAACCTCTGGTCCTACAGGCTTCTATCAGTTTTTATTTATTTTTTTTAATTTTTTGCTCGATTTAATTGTTTCTGAGAATAATGGTGACGTCATACATGGTTTGAAATCATGTTTTATTTTTAGACGATGGATGGCAGAAAGTCAGCATCTTTAAGTGACTTGAAGCCTCTTTGTCACTTGGAGGTCACTTTCACTCATGATCTTCCCTCTCTTTCTATTTGGGTGAATAAATCCCAATACATTTTATTTCTTTTTACTTATGAAATGCAAGTGGCCAAGTTTGAAACCAAGGTGCTATGGAAAACTAAAAATATATCTAACACTATATGGCAAAATGAAATTTTTTTTCGAGCCCCGACATAATGGATGAAAAGGAATATTTTAGACTTAGTATTTTTTCTGAAGGTCTAGAGGGATGATAAGTTCAAAAACACTAGCATTTGGATCCAAGGGGGAAATGTGAGGGAGGATTTTGCCCCTTAAAATGCAAAAAAAATCATTAAAAATGATCGATTTTTTTTCGCAAGTTTTTTACTGATTTTCTACATATTCCAGCTAACAGACCCTGAGGGGGTCAACCTTCTTTCAAACATCCTTTAACAAAAAAAATATATATATATAGGACAATGCGGGAGAGGTGTGAACGATTCCAAACCTCTCGCAAGAAGATCGAAGATTCACATCTCCAGTCTGCCCAGTCGGTCGAAACCGCAAATTTTGAACGACATAGAAAAATCTGTAGATGTAATTTGTAAATATCCGCCCAAAAAAAAGATAGTTATATTCGCATATATGTGAATTGGACCGACTGGGTAGCGTGGAGGTGTGAATCTTCGATCTTCTTGCGAGGTCTTTGGAATCGTTCACACCTCTCCCGCTTTATTCTATATACAGTATATATTATATAATTTAAGGAAGGTTGACCCCCCTGATGGTCTGTTAGCTGGAATATGTAGAAAATCAGTAAAAAAAATTGCGAAAAAAAAAACAGAAAAAATTGATCATTTTTAGTGAATGTAAGAGTCAAAATCCTCCCCCATATTCCCCCCATGGATCCAAATGGTCATTTTTTTTTAACTTTTCACCTCTCTAGACGTTCAGAAGAAATATTAAGTTTAAAATATTCCTTTTCATCCCTCCAAATTTAATTAATGGCTCTAAAATTAACGAAAAGGGGTGGAAATAAGTAGGGGGCTGTCCCCCGAAAAAGGTAATTTGTGAGGGAAATCAGAGGTCATATTCTCATTCAGGAGGTCATTTTAGAAATTGAAGAAATTATATCAGGAATGAAAGTTGGAAGAAAAATGCAGCCAGAATTTTTTCTTTAAAAATATATTTCAACAGCTGACGTTTCTGCTTTGGTCAAAGCCATCCTCGGAGCTGCTGTTGGTCTTCATATACATATATTTTGAATTGTATCAGGTATTAAATTTAATTTAGGATTTAACATCAGGGAAAAAAGTTTTCAGTTCAAGATAAACTTTTTCCTTCTTCTATCACCAATACAATATATTTATTTTTTGTGCCTAATGTGATAATTGACTCAGGACAGTACAATTTCACCTAATGTTCAAATTATTTTTAACGCGACACCCCGTCAAATTATGCAGATAGTTAGAATACATATAAATTTTAAGTTTCATCCCAATCGGAGGTCATTTAGACGTGCCTCAAAAGGCTTAAAGTTTAGAAAAATCGAAATTTTTAAGATTTTTTTTTTGCTTTGGTCACCCCTAATACAATTTTAGATATCCCTGAATGCAAAAAACATATATGTACGATATTCTATAGTTCTTTGGCTTTCTAAAAAACATTCATTCATAAAAATCTGCTAATTATTAACGAAATTATTAACAAAAACGTCAGCAAAGAAAAAACCTAAGTACGCTCACTGGACGAAAAAAATGGACCTCTTGTTCTTTTAGAAGTATAAAGAAAGATATGAGATTCAAGAAATAATATTTTTTAATGATATATAATAAAGTTAGGGCCCGTGACCCGATGCTCAGAGAGGATACATTAGCTTCTCTTAGATAGTGTTCGCTTTTTAATTCAATTGAAGTCCATTTTTTCGACCAGTGAGTGTACTTGTGTTTTTTCTTTGCTGACGTTTTTGTTAATAATTTCGTTAATAATTAGCAGATTTTTATGAATGAATGTTTTTTAGAAAGCCAAAGAACTATAGAATATCGTACATATATGTTTTTTGCATTCAGGGATATCTAAAATTGTATTAGGGTGACCAAAGCAAAAAAAATCTTAAAAATTTCGATTTTTCTAAACTTTAAGCCTTTTGAGGCACGTCTAAATGACCTCCGATTGGGATGAAACTTAAAATTTATATGTATTCTAACTATCTGCATAATTTGACGGGGTGTCGCGTTAAAAATAATTTGAACATTCTAAATAAAAGCCCATTTTCTATTAAAATCTATTTTGCTCTATATCTCTAAAACTGCCTGATGGAAAGATTCTAACTACATATCTGAATTCAGAATGAAAAAATGCACTAGGTTCACTTATCAGATTTCTTGTGAAAAAAACCTTGTCGACTAGTGTAATTTGAATCTCTTAAATATTTTGGAAAATTAATTATAATCAAATTTCTTCAACATGGAAACACAAAATCAACAAGTTGGTTTGAAAAAATAGAGAGCGACCTTTGTGCTCTGTTACCAGCTTTCTCCTTATACTAGGCGCTGTGAGAGGCGCTACGCAGCAGTTGAACAAGAGAAGAGAGCACGCATATGGCTGACCCTTTAAACAGTCACAAACAGACCCTTTTGTGCTGTTCCCAATCGGTACCCTCGCCTCGCTTGAATATAAGATCCTTCCTTAACATCTTAACACTTGCATTGCAACAAGAAATATCCCAAATTGGGAATAAACTTGCTCGCCGAAGGCGAGCAAGGGGGTCCAGGGGCGCAGCCCCCTGGCTAGGCGGAAAGCCCGCCGAAGGCGGGCTTTGCGACTAGTTTATTTATAAAATTCAATGCTCTGAGGAAGTTTCCTCTTAGAGCAAAACAAAAAATAAATACAATGTGCTGACGTATTTTATATATTTAGATATATAGTTATATATATGAGCAGGGGCGCCGGAACGAATTTGAATCAGGGGGGGGGGGGCAAAATTTTTTTTTTTTTAGAAAATTAAAATAATTTATTATGTTCAAATAGTATAAAACAAAAACAAATCTACTATAAAGCTTTAACAATTTTAAATAAAATCACAATTTTAATAAAATTAAAATTTTAAAAAATTTGCTAGTGATTTTATCAAAAATTTTTTTAAGGTATATTTATGCTATTTGAAGGAAATAAATATTTTTAATTTTCTTCTTTTAATTCAATATAAAATGTTTTTAGAAATTAGAAATACAATCAGTGGCGTAGCGAGAGGGGGCAAGGGGGGTCATGATGCCCCGGGCGCCACTCACAAAGGGGCGCCAAATGGTCCGCAAAACAAAAAAATGCTGGATAATTTTTAATTTTATTATAATTTATTTCTGGAAAATATATCTTAAATGTAGTGTCAGTGTAATATAATAATTCTCGCCGAAAAAAACTCGCAAAAAACTCGCGGAAAAAAAAACTTGGCTAAAATTTTCTAGCCGAAAGCAAAATCTCGCCAAAAACAAACTCGGTGAAAAAAATCTCGCCGAAAATCCGAAAAGTTCCAAAATAAAATATTTTAAAAAATCTGTTGTGACTGTTTCACAGCAGACAACTTTCTCTTACCAAAGGTACTTTACTGTGCTTGTCACATCAAATTTTTTGTGACGACTTACGTATATATAGTTTCCGTCGATATATTAGAAGATGTAATGAAATTTATAAGTATGGGAAAATATCTATTTATATTTTGATACCCGGGCTTCTATCTTTCCTATGAAGTACAAGAGTAAAGAGGTCTTCATAAGATTTCAAAAGCAAAATGAGAATATACATTTGAAAGAACATCTAAAAAATAATTGATTTTTGAATTTGAATCAAAATCGTTGAAGCGAATATTGATAAAATCGAAAAAAAACTGAAAAAGTACATCAGTATTTTAATTAAAAACTTTTTTACACGCTCTAGGGGGGGGGGGGGGGTGTCTAACTTAAATATAAAATTTCAACTTCCTAGCTCAATTCCTTCATGCTTAAAATTGAACACATACACACACACACAGAATATTTTTTGATGCATCTTTCGGCCTTTTTAAATGCATAATTTGAGGTTTTTTAGTATTTCTTTTTTTTTTTATAAAAAAAAACACTCACACTTACACACACATGCAGACAGTAGTTTCGGCAACTTAGGCCATATTTTTTACGATAACCGTTATTAAATATAGGCCTATTTTATTTGGGTTCCAGGCATTCTTATTTAAGCCATTTAGTATCCAAATGGCTTAAATAAAATCATTGGACTGCCTGGGATCCGAACCCCTGAGCCTTGGTTTAGAAGTCTAGCCACTAGACCAAGCCCGAGGGCCCGAGTCCTGCTTATAAATTTCATTATATCTTCTAATATATCGACCGAAACTATATATACGTATGTCGACACATCTGGTGGGACAGTCACACCAGATTTTTGAAAATATTTATTACTTTTCGGATTTTCGGCGAGATTTTGCTTTCGGCGAGTTTTTACTTTTATGCGAGTTTTTTCGGCGAGTTATACCGCCCCATAATAATTTTGTATATTTTACATATAATATTATATGGTTTTCGAATGGGGGGGGGGCGCTAAAAAGGTATTGTGCCCCGGGCGCGAGTTAAGCTCACTACGCCACTGAATACAATAGGGTCTATATAAAATATTTTGGAAAAAAATGAATTTCTTACTCTTTTAATTTTTTTTAATTTAAAAGATTTTATTTTTTAAAAGTAAAAATGTATCATTTTTAAAAGTAAATGAAATAAAAAAAGAAATTTTGCCCCCCCTCTGGCCCTCCTATAGAATGCCAGGAGGGGGGGGGGGCAATGTACCCTGCCCCCCCCCCCCAGTTCCGGCGCCTATGTATACAAGTCTAAATTTCTTGGGTTAAGTTCCGATGATTGTTTAGATTTAAGTCCGTCGTACACGAGACTAGTTTACTTACCTAGCTTGCTAGGACCTCTGCTTGCTCTCTTGCTGGCTGCTGACATGGAAAATGATGTCACTGCTGGCTCCGTTGCTTGTTTGCATGCTAGGTCGTACGATTAGAATATGTGCTATTTTCTGGGCTGGATTTTGCTGCTAGATTTGAGTGAGAACCAATCGGAAAGCAGTATGGTGTTCCGGGGTTGGTCGAATCGATTTCGATTTCAATCTAAAATCGATTTTGAGCGTCGATTTTCGATTCAAACTCGAATCGATCCAGGATTTTGAAAAAATCGAAAAAATCGATTTTTGACGGTCATTTTTCGATTTTACTTATGATGTTTGGTCCTCTGGGTTTGTTTAAACTTTTTTTTTTTTTTATTTTAAAAAACACACTTTTTTGCGAATCTTTTAGCATGAGCGCTACCATCCTTTAAAGTTTAGGCCTATTTCAAATACATTGAGGGATTAGCCCTCATGTATATAGTCCAGTCGCAATAACTTTTTACCTGGAAAGTATTCCGACGTTAATGAAATTTTGACAGGCTATTTGGGGGTACTCTTGGATATCTATCCTAAGTCATCGACCTCTAGGGCCCTGTGCTAACTTGGAAGCAAAGAGGGATGCCAAAACCTCAAAAATTTTGGACTTTTTTTCTTATATTTTGTAATCTGAGCATATTTTGACCGGCCACATCTCGAATAAAATAGCGTCTACAAATTTGTTTTATGTACAAAATTTTATTAAATTTAATGCTCTACAACTTTGCATAGGACTATAGTGGACAAGATATGCTCAGATTACGAAATATAAGAAACAAACTGAAAAAAGTCCAAAATTTTTGAGGTTTTTACAGCCCTCCCCTTCCAAGTTAGCACAGGGTCCTCGAAGTCGAGGACTTAGGAGAGACATCCTAGAGTACCCCCAAATAACCTGTAAAAATTTCATTAACTTCAAAATGCTATCCAGATAAAAAGTAATATCGACTGGACTATTACGCCCAGGTATAAATTGCAAAAATCAATTTTTAAGGATCACCCTACTGTATATGTTGGTCTTTATACAAGTTATAAAGACAGAATAAATTGATTTGGGCTTAAGTAAAGCAACTTTCTATTTTTCTTGTTCCACAAATCGCTTGAAAATCGTAAGCAGAACCTTAAAATCAACTTATTTGCACAACGCACAGTGGTCTAGATTGAAAAAAAGTTGGCCAAAAGTCGAAAAAAATAATAGTCACAGAATGACTTCAGTCCCATATAATCTTGTAGAGGGATAGTTGGTGCATGTAAATCCAAAAGGAAAGTGAGATATCTTTGATAGTTCAGACGCTACATGAGTTCAAAGTTAGCGTTCTCGGCAGCGCGCGAGTGACGTGTAGAGGCTCTGAAATATCAATGTTTGTTTAAATGCATATAACTTTTTACTCGAGTGTCCTTTTTCAATTCTGTTTGGAGGAAGGTGTTAAGGAAAGAATCTAGAATATTTATTGATAAATAGTTTTCATTAATTTATACTCGCCTTTTATAGAAATCATGTCAAATTTGCGTTTTCATAATGGATTTTTTTGTAAAAACTTTTTCATTCAAATAGCAAAAAAGTTATGAACCCAGCGGGGCCCACGAAACTGAGATATGGAATATATAGTTTAAGATGTCTTGTAATAGAATCTGCAAAAAAATCCTGCCCCAACTTGCCCCCCGAATTTTGAGGTTAAAAATAAGCGAAGAGAGAGCTTTTTTTTATGTTTACCCTATATGCCGTATCTTATTTCAAATTTTTGAAATATTATTGTGTAGAAATATAATTTTTATTATTTTTTAGTTAAATAAGAGCTTATTATATGAGAAAAATATTTTTATTTTAAAGTTAGATAGCATTATGTCTATTTTTGAGCCCCGACAGGCAGTCTTGGTTAGTCTACGAGCTTTTTTTTTTTGAATATTTTTATATAGGGTGTCTTATTGCAAAGTATTATTATATTTTTGAAATATTATTGTGAATAAATATAATTTTTCTTATTTCAATTAAATAAAAGTTATAATAAATATTTTTAAAAATGAATATCATCATGACGCAAAAACGGATTGATAAAATAATCTTACTGGTCGAGAACTGTTTGAGATTATTCTAAACGATGTGAACTAGGTCTTGAACACGTTTTTTAAATGTTTGGACCAACATTTTGCATAATTTTATATACCTAACAATTTTTGACGAGTGATCCGCCATATATGATCCACCACTGCAATTTATTAAATTATATAAATATTATAAAATTTGTAATCAGCGACATCGAAAACGCTTATATACCAATTTTCAATCAAATCTAAAACTTTTTTCTATTTTTGGCCAACTTTTTTTCAATCTAGACCACTGTGCAACGCAAAATTAAAAAAAAAAATCGAAAATCGATTAAAAATCGATTTTTTAGGCAAAAATCGATTTTTTTCAAAATCGATTATTTGGTTTCGATTTTAAAATCGACGAATCGAAAATAGATTCAGCCTCCGAATCTTCCAACCCTAGTTCCGGGGCATCAGGGTGTTGTCCGCAATGGACATCAGGCCAACCGGGAGCCTCGAATTTGTGTTTTGTTTGGGTTATCTTCGAAACCTTAATCTGCCTAGTCCTTAAGTCGAGGTGTTGTTGGATATCTCTGAGCCTTATTTTCCATCAGAGCTTTAGGAATTGATGGATTGTATGGTGTAGTGTTATTTGGTTGGAGCTCTCAACCTGTCAACTTGCCTAATATATATATATATATATATGGGAATCTATTAATAAATAGACGGTATTTTTGGAGAACAATGAATTTATTCAATTTAAAACAACAATTAAAAAAAAAAACAAATATAGAAAGAAACTTTCGTCTTCGTGCTTAGTGTAGGCTTCGTTCGTCGTCGTCATATCAAGTGAATGTAGCTGCTCGTTTCCGATTGGTGCCAGCAGAGCGCCCCAGTGGCACCAACCTCTCAATATTAAAATTCATATATATATGAATTTTAATATATAGTCTATATATTAGGGTGCCACTTATTATAAGAGGTCAAAAATTTTTTTTCAAATTTTGACAAGTGCCGGGCGGAATTTTGTTCCTTTGAATGTTAAAAGGTTGTCAGCCAAATTTGAGCTAAATTGAAGGGTGTTAACACGTGGCGCTCGTCTCTTAAAGTTTTCAGTGATCACCCTCTTAAGGGATATTGAGTTTCTATTAAGGGACTTTTTAAATTTTACTGTATATTATATTAAAACTAGTGACTTTCTTTATTAAAGTGATCATAGGTTTCAAAACGGGGGGAGGGGATGTGCCCTTGCCCCTCTGGGGACAGAGGGAGGGGGGGGGCAAGCAGAAATCATATATTTATTAATGAATATGAAAAACAACCAAAACCAAAACAAAATCATTTTTTTTATTTTTAGCTTTATTAAGTATCAATGTCGACGTTTCTGCCGATTTTTCTGACCTTCTTCAGGACTTACCGTATACAATGTTCACTTCGAGCTTAAAGGAGGCTCTTGGCAACTCCTAACATATTATTAGTGTGAACATTCGTCGTTGCCAAGAGCCTCCTTTAAGCTCGAAGTAAACATTGTATATGTCTTGAAGAAGACCAAAAAAATCTGCCGAAACATCGACATTGATACTTAATAAAGCTACAAATAAAAAAAATTATTTTGTTTTGCTTTTGGCTGCCTTTTCTCTTATTCATTAATCATAAGTCACATTCAGCCACTACTCTTTGCAATTTATTAAAAAAATTTTAATAATTCTCTATTTATTTTATTGGCAAATATTAAGACGTGGCGCTCTTGCCCTATTTTTTTTAAATATCATAACTTATAGCGATTGAAATCACTTTTTTCGTTTTGGGTAATAATATATGTGCTTGTAATTTTATTTTAATGTTAACTAGCCATAATTTGAAAATTTAAATACTAAATATCTTTTTTACATAGGCATAACTTCAATATAAACGAACATTATCATGAAAAGTTACATATTCTACTTGAATGTTTTTTGTAAGACTTCTCTTGTGGGCCTAGTATATTTTGGCGGGTATTCTTGGACTGTCTGTAACAAATAAAAACACAAATGTATTTAGAAGGTTATTAATCATGTCAATTTCGGAAAATATAAAATGTAGCCTAAGTCATATGCACTAAAAATTGCTTTTGATCCTCATCCAGTGTAATTTTATCGTTGAAATCCTCTATTAGTTTGATACCCCTTTCTGTCGGATCATTCACAACCTTCAGTTCTTTCAAGAGAAGTTTTCCTTTTTGGTATCCTAGAGAAGTAATCCATTTTGATGGGTGAAAATGCAAAAAATTTCCTATTTCACATCTACGTAATAAATTTAGAGAATTTTTACTTGCTAATTTTAGCAAAATTTCTTCATTAGAACTTTGTAAAAATTGGGAAACATCTTCTTTTCTAAGTGGTAATTTCTTAAAATCGCCTATCTTTTCACCTTGTTGTTCGTAATCTACATCCATTTCCGCTAATAATTTTTGAGCTATCTTTAATTTGGTGTCCTCTGTAATTGAATCTGTAATTAGGAAAACATCTCTTGAAAGAACTGAAGGTTGTGAATGATCCGACAGAAAGGGGTATCAAACTAATAGAGGATTTCAACGATAAAATTACACTGGATGAGGATCAAAAGCAATTTTTAGTGCAGGTGAATTAGGCTACATTTTATATTATCTGAAATTGGCATGATTAATAACCTTATATATACATTTGTGTTTTTATTTGTTAGAGACAGTCCAAGAATACCCGCGAAAATATCCTAGGCCGACAAGAGAAGTCTTACAAAAAACATTCACTTAGAATATGTTACTTTTCATTATAATGTTCGTTTATATTTAAGTTATGCCTATGTAAAAAAGATATTTAGTATTTAAATTTTCAAATTATGGCTAGTCAACATTAAAATAAAATTACAAGCACATATATTATTACCCAAAACGAAAAAAGTGATTTTAATGATATTTAAAAAAAATAGGGCAAGAGCGCCACGTCTTAATATTATTATTTTGAGCTAATATTTTATAGGACTTACTTTTGGATATAATGGAACAAAATTCCGCCCGGCACCAATCCATAAAAGAAAATTGAAAAATAAGTGGCACCCTAATATATATATATATATATATATATATATATATATATATATTTAATAGGAGAATTAAATTCAAGTACACAAGGTTTTTTGTTTCAATGATATATTAATTTAATATTAACACTTTATGCGCATTTCGACTTCTGAAGATGACACATATGGGTAATTTAAAGTTGCATTCTGTAATTGTTTACCAGAATATTATTATATTTTTTGATATTGCAGGTGAACTATGGTGGAGTTGCCACCCCAAAGAGTCCGTACCGTGTGGCGGTTGCAACACATTTGAATGCCTCCAAATGTCGCGTTTTTGGACCAGGAGTAGAGCTCGGTGTCCGTGCCACCGTTCCCACGCATTTCAATGTCGATGCACGAGAAGCCGGATCAGGTAATTATAAAAATCAAATTTTGTTCCCTCTTTCCACCTCAAATGTATCATACAATCTTAGATTGAGTTAAGTAACTCTTATATTATTAAAGGTCCCAGGTATGTTAGTATGGAGAATGTAATTCTATAGAAAAAAAAATTATTTACAAACACTTGATATATTTGACATATACAATATAACATGGAGGGGAAACCAGGAGTTTAATATAGTTTTTACCAATTTGTATTAATTAACAAAAATAGGAAGGTTCTAGGAATTGCTAATCACTTTCAAAAACCCATAAAAGGGGAAACGATGAGTCAAAAAAGAAAGAAACAAGCAATCAATTGGAAAGACTTTAGCAAATATATCGGCACCAAAGCAAAAGGGCTTTCAGAAAAACGGAGGCTTTGTTGACGAGCTTTTTCTTTACAGTTTGATATAAAATTCACACCGAAATTTCAAAAAACAGCGAAAACTTCAAAAAACGAGGAGCATTAAAAAACACTTCTATCGCACTTCTCTTCTTTCCCCTCTCCCCTTTTTTTGGGCTGTGATTATTCATCGGAGAACCGAAGGATTAGAAGGGAATTGTTCAAGTTGGCAAGAGAATACAGAGAAAAAGGCCACGATGTTCGAGTGATGGGAATTAAGATAAAGATTGATGGCGAGGTGTTTAAACTTGGAGATAAGACGGCTCATCGAGCTTTGGAAAGAATTGAAACTTCGGAGAACCAAATGGGGCAGTCAGGTGGAAAGGCAGTAATGTAATTGATGAAAACCACTACACAGACAGTCGGCTTGTTGATCGTGATCGTGAGTGGCAGTTTGAGACATGACTCTGAACTCGGACATCCGTTTTTAGAATCTGGAAAGAACAGGATCCGAAGATCTTTGTGCTTTACCTGAACGCTGACATAATTTGTGTATAATGTGCTGAAACATGGTATTTGGGGGAAGTGAGATAACCTCGTGTGCATACAGAGATTTTCTGTCTTTTCATTAGCAACAGTTTACGACAAGACTTTGGGACGTGGAAGTGGAGAACTATATTAATTCAAGAATCTTCCAATCGGTTACTGTCGACTTTTCGGATCACTGGGTGTTTGTCAGAGGAAGAATCTTCTTCAGTGTGGGAGTCTCTTTGAGGGGTCTCATTTGAATTGCTGAAAGCATATGTGTTGATTTGATATTGATAAAAGAGGGCATGAACTGGCTGAATAGGATCTTATGTGTAAAGTTTAATAATTACAGCGTAGAGTAAATAGTAAGTAAAAATGTAAACTCTCAACTTGAAACGGTTTTATTTGATAATATATTTTTAGTTTATTTTTGTTATCTGCAATGATATGTGATGTAAACCCTTTCTCTCTATGTACTAACTGTACCAAATTCATTATTCTAATAATAATAACACAGGGCAACAAAAAGGAACTTTTTTTGTTGACTGAGTATTTGAACCTATTTTTGGATATCTGGATAGCGCTGATTCCATAAATGCTATCAGTTTTTCCCCATCACTTCAGATTTTAGAGCTATATAGAAAATAAAATTTTAATAGAAAATGTGCTCTAAAGCGGATCTAATTTTATGTTACCTGGATTTTTTAAGGTGACACCCCTTAAAAATATGCAGATATTTATAATACATATAAATGTAAAGTTTGTAAAGCCCAATCGGAGATCATTTAGACGGGTTAAAAGTTTAGAAAAATCGAATTTTTTCAGTTTTTTTTTGCTTTGGACACCCCTAATACAATTTTTTGTTCCCTGAATGCAAAAAACTATAGTTCTTTAGCTTTTCAAAAATCATTCATTCATGAAAATCGGTTAACTATTAACGAAATTATGAACAAAAACGGCATCAAAGAAAAAACACAAGTACACTCACTGATCGAAAAAAATGAACTTTTTCTTTCACAAGAATAAAAAAAGATATGAGATTTTTGAAATATTTTCCATGCTGAATTCAAATATTATTTCAGTTCAACCATCAGGCAAGAATTTTGTCTGATATTAATTGTATATGTAGCTATATTCTCATTTGGAACTTGACTTCTTTTGAAGCACACTGTACTCTTGTACTTTTTAGGAAAGTTATTAGAATGGTTGTCATGGTAAAAATCAAATTAATATCAGAAAAAAATCTTGCCTGATCGTTGAACTGAAATAATATTTGAATTCAGCATGGAAAATATTTCTAGAATCTCATATCTTTCTTTATTCTTAAGAAAGAAAAAGAATGTATTTATCAAAGCTTTGGTGGTTTGAAATATTATTATTAGGAGAATTTTTAATTATAGACCACATTTTTGTATTAATTATTTATCAAAAATATATAAATACTGTACAACGTTTCAACTGCTTATTCTGCAGCCGTTATCATCTGTCGGCATTTCTGTGAAGTTAGATTCAAATTTTCCCGCTATTTTCACTCATTTTCAAGAAGTTGGTCACAATTATCAAAGCAAGTATTTACATAAAAAGCATGATGTTACAATAAGTTTCCTGAGTTTGATTTTTACATATATGTTATAAAAGATGTTGATAATAGAAGTGGCTGTTCAGCAATTAGAATGGTGAAGGAAGAGAGGATGTCAGCCAAAAAGGAGCCTCTATCGAATAAAAATCTCCATTAAGAAGACGTTTCTGGTTTAATTAGATAAAACCATCATCAGTTCTTTAGAGCTGAAATGAGCATAAATAATAATTGTAATACAACAACATAAAATATTTTTTAAATTATAAAAAACATTAGATCTTACATTATTGGCAATCTCAAGATGCACACCATTGAGATGCAGATAGAGTTGTTATATATAAACATATACAAAATTATATAAAAATACAAAATTTGCATATCAGTTGTCAGATGCTCATCAGTCAACACGGCCAAGTCTCAAATGTATATAAAATTTAATTATCAAATACAGTTATTATATGATAAATACTGGGGAAGCAATGAACCCTCAGTACATTGACCCATAATACATCTTAATAAAAACGAAATCTCACAAAAGCGTGCCTTTGACCTATTTGAAAACATATTATTTATTTGCAAATGACAATTTTATAAATTAATTTATAATATATTTTCAAATTACAAATAAAGTTATAAACAATTTTTTATAATATTTAAATCTGGGCGTCTAGATTATTCAGGATGGACAAATATACATTGCTAAGGCCAATACAATCAGTCTGATAGTTTAATGCCCTATGTCCATATGTTTTTATAAAACATTTTTCTGCTACCAGACGTTTATATGTGTTGTCCGCCTTCATCAGAATGACTGCGTTGCCAAAGTCAAATCCATGCATAAATTCAATCGCATGAGAACTCAGAGCTGTCGATGTCTTAATATTTTTTATACTCAATTCATGTTCCCTTTTTCGCAACGAAAACATGCGAGATGTTTGGCCCACATAAACCTTAGTGGGATTGGGGCAGCCAAGGCACCGCATTAAGTATATTACGTTATGTTGTTCATGGGGAGGGATTACATCCTTATTATTATACGAAAAGGAAATATTGCCTCTGGATGATAAAGCCGTACGGACATTATGCAGCTTGAATATTTTTTGAATTTTCTCCGACAGCCCTGGCACATAGAAAAGAGAAAAGAATGGCGAATCATTGCTAACAGGCACAGATGTGGTGGGGGTTGCTAGCCGCTCATTCTTCTTTTGAATAAAATTTTTGATTACCGAATTAATAACATGCACTGGATAAGAGTTGGACAACGCCGCCCTTCTAAAAATTAGGTGTTGGCTGTGTCTTCTACACAGCCGGTGGCTTTTTAACGTGACAACGTCTTTTGCTTGACTTCAAAAAAATTTTTTTTCTCTTACCTATATTGAAATATAAAGAGAGAAAGTATTGTTTTTGTTTGTTTTTTTTACTAGTAGTTTGTTTTCATAAATAAACATGTTCAAACATTTTCATTGAAACAATATATGACAGGTGTGGCCAAACTTTTATCCATTAAGGGCGACATATGCTTAAAAAATGAGGTTTTTCGAGAAAAAAACCAATTTTGGAGTTAATTACTCGGGATTCTTTTATTTATTCTATTAGAGGGTATCTTTCTGCACTAAATGACATCTCATTTAGTCAGATCTGATTAGCCGTTCGGAATCTACAGGGGTTTAAAATTTCGAAAAACGAAATCCCGCCGAGTGCTCTCATGCGGTAAAATGACCTCATATCAAAAAAAAAGAAAAAAAGCCCTGGGGGTATTGAACCACTCTTTCTAAAACTATATTTAGATTTAATGTAGCTTTTATGGTCAAGTCGCTATGCGTTGCACAATTAGGGCTATTTTTCGATATTTTTTTGTCTAAAAAATGAGGTTTTTCGAGAAAAAAACCAATTTTTGAGTTAATTACTCGGGATTCTTTTATTTATTCTATTAGAGGGTATCTTTCTGCACTAAATGACATCTCATTTAGTCAGATCTGATTAGCCGTTCGGAATCTACAGGGGTTTAAAATTTCGAAAAACGAAATCCCGCCGAGTGCTCTCATGCGGTAAAATGACCTCATATCAAAAAAAAAGAAAAAAAGCCCTGGGGTATTGAAGCACTCTTTCTAAAACTATATTTAGATTTAATGTAGCTTTTATGGTCAAGTCGCTATGCGTTGCACAATTAGGGCTATTTTTCGATATTTTTTTGTCTAAAAAATGAGGTTTTTCGAGAAAAAAACCAATTTTTGAGTTAATTACTCGGGATTTTTTTATTTATTCTATTAGAGGTTTTCTTTCTGCACCAAATGACATCCCATTTAGTCTGATCTGATTAGCCGTTCAGAATCTACAGGAGTTTAAACTTTCAAATTAGAATTTACCGCAGCGCGGTAAAATAAAATGATAGGAAAAAAATAAATGGTGAATTCTTTAGCTGAAAACTCACTCTTTCTAACCGTATATTTCCCATAATTATACCTCTTAAGACAGAGGAGTTATTCAAGCCAATATACTTTTTCGTGCATGCCCCTCTAACATGCCACTATAGACACATGATTTGTAAGACGTTGTCACGTCAAAACATCAATATTTCTCACAATATAAGACTCGTCACAAAGAGAATGAATCCGTCTTAAAAAATAATACAAGGTGTTAATTTTATATATAAATGGACATTGTGAGAAATAATTGATAAATCTGCCACTGTCAGTTGGCTTGACATAAAGGTCAAATGAAAGCGAGCCACCAGGATTTTTAATGATCAAAAGGTCAAGAAACGATATTTTACTGTCCATTTCAATTTCATAGGTAAAATTCAGATCTGGATGAAAGTTGTTAAATTTGTCTAAGATCGTGTTTATTTGATTTTGTGGTACAATTGAAATAAAATCATCCACATATTGAAGACTGGATTGGGATGACATTAGCGTTCATACCACCTTTGCACTGAGTAGATTCAAAGAGGCCTTGGGCTTTAGTCTACATCACAATTATTTCTCTTTCAACGGTGTTATATATTTGCAATTGAAAGGTTTGCCAATGGGTGGCTCTCTCAGCCCAATAGCCGCTGAAATTGTAATTAGAAAATTTTATTATTCTACTGTAAAGCCTCTCAACTTACTGGTTTACCTTCAATATGTGGATAATTCTATTTCAATTGTACCACAAAATCAAATAAACACGATCTTGGACAAATTTAACAACTTTCATCCAGATCTGAATTTTACCTATGAAATTGAAATGGACAGTAAAATATCGTTTCTCGACCTTTTGATCATTAAAAATCCTGGTGGCTCGCTTTCATTTGACCTTTATGTCAAGCCAACTGACAGTGGCAGATTTATCAATTATTTCTCACAATGTCCATTTATATATAAAATTAACACCTTGTATTATTTTTTAAGACGGATTCATTCTCTTTGTGACGAGTCTTATATTGTGAGAAATATTGATGTTTTTAGAAGGGCGGCGTTGTCCAACTCTTATCCAGTGCATGTTATTAATTCGGTAATCAAAAATTTTATTCAAAAGAAGAATGAGCGGCTAGCACCCCCCACCACCTCTGTCGCCATTCTTTTCTCTTTTCTATGTGCCAGGGCTGTCGGAGAAAATTCAAAAAATATTCAAGCTGCATAATGTCCGTACGGCTTTATCATCCAGAGGCAATATTTCCTTTTCGTATAATAATAAGGATGTAATCCCTCCCCATGAACAACATAACGTAATATACTTAATTCGTTGCCTTGGCTGCCCCAATCCCACTAAGGTTTATGTGGGGCAAACATCTCGCATGTTTTCGTTGCGAAAAAGGGAACATGAATTGAGTATAAATAATATTAAAACGTCGACAGCTCTGAGTTCTCATGCGATTGAATTTATGCATGGATTTGACTTTGGCAACGCAGTCATTCTGATGAAGGTGGACAACACATATAAACGTCTGGTAGCAGAAAAATGTTTTATAAAAACATATGGACATAGGGCATTAAACTATCAGACTGATTGTATTGGCCTTAGTAATGTATATTTGTCCATCCTGAATAATCTAGACGCCCAGATTTAAATATTATAAAAAATTGTTTATAACTTTATTTGTAATTTGAAAATATATTATAAATTAATTTATAAAATTGTCATTTGCAAATAAATAATATGTTTTCAAATAGGTCAAAGGCACGCTTTTGTGAGATTTCGTTTTTATTAAGATGTATTATGGGTCAATGTACTGAGGGTTCGTTGCTTCCCCAGTATTTATCATATAATAACTGTATTTGATAATTAAATTTTATATACATTTGAGACTTGGCCGTGTTGACTGATGAGCATCTGACAACTGATATGCAAATTTTGTATTTTTTATATAATTTTGTATATGTTTATATATAACAACTCTATCTGCATCTCAATGGTGTGCACCTTGAGATTGCCAATAATGTAAGATCTAATGTTTTTTATAATTTAAAAAATATTTTATGTTGTTGTATTACAATTATTATTTATGCTCATTTCAGCTCTAAAGAACTGATGATGGTTTTATCTAATTAAACCCGAAACGTCTTCTGATTGGAGATTTTTATTCGATAGAGGCTCCTTTTTTGGCTGACATCCTCTCTTCCTTCACCATTCTAGATGTTATAAAATATTATTATTAAATCATTCCAAAATTACACATATACATACACATATATATACACACACACACACACACACACACACACACACACACACACATACATATACATTAGGGTGGTCCAAGTTTATTGATGCTCAAAAATAAAAATCCGAAATCAAAAAACACTACCCTCTCATTTTCCTTTATTAAAGTAAAAATTACCTGCAAAGTTTTAGACCGATCGGACAACATTTACCTGACCCTAGAGGGTCAAAGTTCATCGATTTCCCCTAAATTTGACTATTAACACCTCTAACTCCTAAACGGTTGGTCCAGCAAAAAAGTTCATCTGTAATTTTTTGAAGAGCATTAAATTTACTAAATAAAAGTCCTTTTTCATTTTTTAGTATAACCAACGGTTTTCATGCTATGGACAAAAAATCGAATATGGTTATGAGGCACATCACATTGATTTTCAAATAACACTAATAGGGGTAATGAAATTTTTTTCGAGTTCCGAAATAATTTCATCAGATTCTTAAGTAAAATGACCTCCTGAATCCAAATATGACCTTCGTTTTCCCCCACTCCGTACCGTTTTCTGGGGGGGGGGGCGGGGAGCCCCTACTTATGTTATTTCCACCACTTTTTTTATACCTCCCTAATATATATATTTTTTCGTTAAGGGATGTTTAATGAAGAATGAGGGGGGGGGGGTTGGAATATGTAGAAAATCAGTCTTTGGACCAAAATGTTCATGTTTTTAAACTTTTCACTTTTCTCGAAGTTCAGAAAAAATATTAAGGCTAAAATAATTCCTTTTAATCGCTCCATA
This sequence comes from Euborellia annulipes, assembly GCA_023213315.1. Lineage (NCBI taxonomy): Eukaryota > Metazoa > Arthropoda > Insecta > Dermaptera > Anisolabididae > Euborellia > Euborellia annulipes. Next base: position 26,448 of record JAKCPI010023854.1, on the reverse strand, counting down.
TTTAATTCATGGCCCTAAAATTAACGAAAAGGAGTGGAAATAACATAAGTAGGAGGCTCTCTCCCGAAAACGGTACAGAGTGGGGGAAAACGGAGGTCATATTTGGATTCACGAGGTCATTTTACTTAAGAATCTGATGAAATTATTTCGGAACTCGAAAAAAATTTCATTACCCCTATTAGTGTTATTTGAAAATCAATGTGATGTGCCTATTAACCATATTCGATTTTTTGCCCATACCATGAAAACCGTTGGTTTTACTAAAAAATGTTAAAGGACTTTTTTTTAGTAAATTTAATGCTCTTCAAAAAATTACTGATGAACTTTTTTTGCTGGACTAACCGTTTCGGAGTTACAGACGTTAATAGTCAAATTTAGGGGAAATCGATGAACTTTGTCCCTCTGGCGGGCCAGGTAAACGTTGTCCGATCGGTCTAAAATTTTGCAGGTAATTTTTACTTTAATAAAGGAACAAAATGAGAGGGTAGTGTTTTTTGATTTCCGACTTCACTTTTTTTGGACCACCCTAATATACATACATATACACATATACACACATACACCCATACGCAAAGATAAGTTTTCTCGGGTTAAGTCGCGTGGGGTGCTGAGATTTACTCGACGTTTCGGCTCTCTTTTTGGAGCCATTTTCAAGAGAGAAGGAAGTTAGGAGGTAATCGTGGAGGGGGTTGTTTACAGAGTCGCAGTCTTCCTGGTCCCCAGGTAAATTTGGTGGATGACTCAGAGGCGTGGATTGGTCTCTGAGAGCTGGAGGAAGGTTGGGTGTGTGTAATTGTGTTCGGTTTAGGTTGACTATGGGGCCTCAATCTGCCTACTCCATATTTGCGTTGATAATATAGGATTATAGGATTTTCTTGTCTATATTATCAACGCAAATATGTTAAATAAAAATTTATTTCGGCTTCTCAACTCAGGCAATGTCCTAATAATAAGGGTCATTGATATAATCCCATCTAGCAAAAAAACCTGAAAAAACTCGATTTTTCCAAACTTTTAGCCGAATAAAATTTAAGTGCACAAGGACACATATTGTGTCGAAATGCGCATCAAGTGTTAATATCAAATTAATATATTATTGAAACAGAAAACCTTGTGCACTTAAATTTTATTCTCCTATTAAATACTAGAGCCAACGGTTACCAGTTTAAAATTAATAAACTTTTAGCTGCTTGCGACACGTCTAAATGACCTCCAATGGGGTTGGAACTTGAAATTTATATGTATTATAACTATCTACATATTTTTAAAGGGTGTCGCCTTAAAAAAATCCAGGTAATTTAAAATTAGAGCCGCTTTAGAGCACATTTTCTATTAAAATTTTATTTTCTCTATAGGGACCGTGCGTCTAGACCTTTGCGCCAACTAGTGGCAATCATCTTAATTAGTCGGGGGATTTGTTAAATATTTAACATGTGATTTATTTTTGAATAATTATTAATTAAATATATTGAGATTATTTGAAGTTTGTCGACTTTAAGAAAAATTGCTGTATCCGTAGCTGTAATAATACATCACTTCAGAAACCTGGAATGGATGTGAAAGTGAAATTTTATAAATTTCCAGATAGCCACATGAAAATAGCAAAACATAAACAGTGGATAAAAACAGTAAAAAATTATGACTAAGTCCAAAATTAATTAAAAATATATTACATAATTAAAATGAATTTTTAGATTAAACCCGACGCATGTAAATAACTCATTTTGTTAACCAGGTTCTTAATATTTATGACATTTATTTCATAATAAAAACTTAACCTTAAAACTTTTTTTCGATTTCAGAGAAAACCCAAAAGACTGGGTACCAAATCAAAATTCGAGAATTTGTAGTAATACTCATTTTATAAACAACGAAAAATCGGAACATCCGTCTTATATTCCCTCGATTGTTCCTGGAAGCGAAAATATTTTTAAAAAATATACAATCCTTGTGACGTATCCGGCGATTAAAAATTCGTGAATTACTAAAAGCTGCTAGTACTAATAAATAATAAACTAATAAGTACTAATAAATCCTCTTTTTGGTCACAAAGACCTATTCACCCCAGAAGAAGTAGATGAAACATAACCTGCAAAATTGCTTCTGTAAGGATACATATTGAACGAATTAAGAACTTTAAAATTTTATCTAAAGTTCCAAATTCATTATTTCCTCATATTGATGAGAACTTGAATATAAAACGAATGATTTGGATTTAAATGTGACTTTGACGCTTATGACTAGAGCCCGGATTCCTATGCAATTGCATATTCTATTTGCTAATAGGTACATCACTGAAAACCAATTATCTATCCGAATCCTGCCCCCTTGGAGCTAGGGTTCAAATTCTATATTGTATATTTTTGCATATTTGGTCAATATTGCATAAAGTTGCATATTTAAAACTTTTTGGATATTTTAAATTTTTTTCAGTGAAAGTTTCATTTTATTTTAATTTTTTAATTTTTTTTTTAAACAAAAAAAAAAATTAAACAAAAAAAATTTTTAAGCCTTTTATTACATTGTAAAAAATAAATAATTAAGCTTATATTTTTTATTCTTTATATCAGCGTTACCCAACCTTTTGAAGTCCACGGCACCCCAAAGGTGCGTTGGGAATTTTTGATGGGGGGGTTCAGGATGATTTCTCTCCCCCCCCCGACTAATGAGGCAGTTTAAGGCGTCTAATGAAATATATGACTAGCCCCCCCCCTGGACCCCCCCTCGAGCTGGCTCGGGCCAGCCCTTTCTTAATTAAGTGCCGAAATTTTTCATTTAACTCGTATCAGGCAATAAAAAATACAACCCAATACCGAAGTGTGTCTCTCTATCTGTTTCTCTTGACCAGACTTCCATGTCAGATCTCTTTAAGAAAAAAATAAATAAATAAACAAGTTTTTATTTCATGTTTCTTTTCATATAATGACTCGCACTAGGCGAATGTACTTTACAATTTTGTGGTATAAAGGCTTCGAGAGTATTTTATTTTCTCTTTTCCTTAGTCTTTTTAGTGTAATTTGGGCGAGTTTGATGGGTTACAGTTTACATTTTTAGGAAAAAATTTTTTAAAAAAACCTAAAACATTTTTTTTATAAAAAGAAAATAAAAGAACAGTTTTACTTTGTTTACAAGTGAATTTATGTTAGGTTTGTTATTAATGGATTTGGGTGAATTTTCATTTTCTCTTCGTGTCTTTCTTTAAGCTTCTTTGCGAAGGCGTCCAGTTCTTCTATTTCCAGTGCTGTGGCTATTTCGATGTTTGAGATACCTGGTGGTGGAGCTGCTATGGTTCGAAGTGTCGTGCTTTGTATTCGTTTGAGTAGTTTAATGCTGGAAGGTGCTGCCCTATTTATCCAGATTGGTGCGCCATAAGTGATTCTTGGTCGGACTATTGCTTTGTAAAGGGGAATTTTGTGTTCGATGGGTAGTGGACTATTTCTATTTAGGAGTGGCCAGAGGAGTTTTTTGGCTGTTTTTCCCTTTGTATAAGCCGCTTTGCAGTGGGCGTTCCAATTTAGCCTCCTGTCAAATTTTAGACCTAAATATTTGGTTACCGGGGACCATTTGAGAGTGGCGTCTCCCAAGTTTATTGTGGTGTGGAGATATTTTCTTTTCTTTGTGAAAAGAATGGCCTCGGACTTGGTAGGATTGATTGATTGTTTCCAGTATTCTAGACTTGCTATTATTTTCTTGGTATAATTTTGAATTCTTGATATTAGGCATTTTAAGTTTTTGTTGCTATAGTAAACTGCAATGTCGTCTGCATAGGTGGCTATTTGTACGTGTGGGTCTGTTGGGATGTCGGCTGTGAAGAGGATGTAGAGGGATGGGGACAGAAGTGATCCTTGAGGAACCCCGGAGTTTATGGATTTTATTACTGATTTTTGATTTTCTATTTTAACGTAAAACTTTCTGTCAATCAGCCAGTTCATAATGGTCTCAATTAGGGATTTGGATATGCCGAATCTTAGAAGTTTAAAGGCCAGTCCCTGGTGCCAGACTTGAAAAAAAAATAAAAAATTTATTTATATAAGAATTTTTTTTATTTTTCATTTGCGAGATTTAATCAATTTTAATCGGCTTTAATTTTTTATAAAGCAAGACAAAAATCAATTCTTTTCAATGGAAAAATTCTGAATTTTCTTGAATTTTTTGCGTTTTATTTAATTTTTTTTTTTTAAGCTAGAGAAAATTATTGTATTTTACTTTCTCTTACCCTATATATGAAATATATATAGAGAAAAAGTATTTTGTATTAGAGAGCTTAAATATCTAGTCATGGCTTGGGTTCAATGGGGTGGTTTGAACCCCCAAATCCCCCCCCCCCCGTGGCTACGCTAATGGTTGGGAATAATACACACTAGCGGCACCCTTCCTTTTTTTTCCCTATCATATCGAAATTTTTTTCCACCCTGGGGCAAATTTTTTTTCCCTTGCGTGAAAATCATTTGACCTTTTTTTTGCCAAAGATTAATTTTTTCCGATCTACGGAAAATTTTGCCGCTTTCATTTTAATCATTTGACCTTTTTTTTAGCAAAACTTTATTTTTTCGCCTCTTTATTTTATTTTTTTTATCTAAATATCTCGCGGCACCCTTGGGGGGCACACCGGTTGGGAACCACTGCTTCACTTCCTCTTTTAAGAAATAAATTTAGTTTTGCTAGAATCTTCGTCGGATGAATATCAAGTCAGTTGTGTTTCATAGTTCGAAGTCAAATTAATTAAAGAAAAAAAATGCCAAAACAGGGGTCCTCGTTTGCTTCAAAAATTTCGCAATGGATTGCTCCCTATGTTTTTTTTTTTTTTTTTTTTTTTTTTTAATTAAATTTAGTTTTTATTGCCAGACCAATTTTTTTTTTTATCATTTCCTTCCAAAAATAAAACACCATTAGTTTTACATCAGTAGAAATCATGATTTACCTTTAATTGGAAACCATTTACTTAATATTTTTGCAAGGGCGGATACAAGGGGGGGGGGGGTAAAGGGGGTAATTACCTCCCTGAGATTTGAGAAAAATATTTTTTTTTTGAAAAAAATTGTGTTTTTAATATAAAATTTTCAAAATTAATACTTAAAAATTTGATTTGAATATAAATTCTGGTAAACAACTACAGAATTCACCTTTAAATTACCGATAATAAGAAAAAATTGTGTGCTGTGCAAACAGTCACACCAGATTACCCCCTCCGAGAAACTCCTGTGGATCCGCCACTGTATTTTTGCCATAAATATATTGCATATTTGGCTGCATATTTTAATACTTTTACTGCATATTATATGGCATATTTAGCGGTTTTTGCTGCATAAAAATCCGGGCTCTGCTTATGACACTTTCAAAATTATTTGTTTTTTCAACTACCCCATAGACATGATTTGAGTTGAATATTTTTCCTTTTTCATCATTCTGGCCGCGTATTATATTACTGACAACTGGTTGAAATCAGTATTTTATTATTTTTTCCATTTTTTTAAATATTTTATGTTGTTTGCAATGAATGTTTTCATTCCACAAGTTAGGCAAAAGACACTAGAGAGCGCTTACTCCGGCTATAGTGTTGCCTCTATGTTTCACTCAGGGTCCCTATAGCTCTAAAATCTGACGTGATGTGGAATAAAATAATATAAAAAAAAAAATTAAAAACAACGCTTTTATAAATGTACTAAAAAGAGAAAAATAATTATGTATAATTTCTTTAAAATTATATTAAAAATTAATATATGTTACTAAAACTAAAAGCGTTGGGCGCGGGATTTGCAAATTTTAATTGTATAAATAGGCCTATTATATGTTTTATGAATACATTTTCATACCATAGACATGGCGGGTAGTTAGGCAAAGTGACTCAAATGTACTAGTTAGATTAATTTATTTTTTATTTTTTTGATTCATGTGTCGGTGATTTAAGGATAGTATATCCTGTGCAATGGAAATTGCAAGAGATTGTTAATTTGCGCGCCCAACGCTTTTAGTTTTAGTAACATATATTAATTTTTAATATAATTTTAAAGAAATTATACATAATTATTTTTCTCTTTTTTAGTACATTTATAAAAGCGTTGTTTTTAAATTTTTTTTTTATATTATTTTATTTAACTCTTTTTAGTTTTTGTAATAAAATATTAATACGTATGAGTTAGCCTGTATACATATACACGACAATTGTATTTTAAAAGAAGATAAATTTTTGATTATAAATTCCACCCCATCTTTTTTTTGATAGACCGAAATTAATTGACCTACAAATATGAGACATATCAAATATTGCATTGTCACGGGAGTTACATACGTGTATAAAATTTCAAAGCTCTAGGTTAACTAGAACTGGTCGTAATTTCAATCGCTAACTTTGTCGGACTGAACAATGGAAATGTGATTAATTGGCCGCTAATCTCATTTTAATTAATTTTTAATTATTTTGAATAGCACATTTTGTAGAGTAAAGTCTATTTAACACCTCTGCCAATGCTCGAAACTCTAACTTAATTATAAATATGAGAAATTTTGATTATAAAGTTTTACCCCCACTTTTTTTAATCGGCCGCCATTTTGTAATTAGTTCACCTACAAAGATGAGACACATCAAATATTGCATTGTCACGGGAGTTACATACGTGTATAAAATTTCAAAGCTCTAGGTTAAGTAGAACTAGTCGTAATTTCAATCGCTAACTTTGTCGGACCGAACAATGGAAATGTGATTAATTGGCCGCCAATCTCAATTAAATTAATTTTTAATAATTTTGAATAGCACATTTTGTAGTCTAAAGTCTATTTAACACCTCTGTCAATGCTCAAAACTCTAAATTAATTATAAATAGGAGAAATTTTGATTATAAAACTTCCCCCCCACTTTTTTTGATCCGCCGCCATTTTGTAATTAATTCATCTACAAAGATGAGACATATCAAATATTGCATTGTCACGGGAGTTACATACGGGTATAAAATTTCAAAGCTCTAGGTTAAGTAGAACTAGTCGTAATTTCAATCGCTAACTTTGTCGGACCGAACAATGGAAATGTGATTAATTGGCCGCCATTTTGAATTTTATGAATTTTTAATAATTTTGAATAGAACATTTTGTAGAGTAAAGTCTATTTAACACCTCTGCCAATGCTCGAAACTCTAACTTAATTATAAATAGGAGAAATTTTGATTATAAAACTTCCCCCCCACTTTTTTTAATCGGCCGCCATTTTGTAATTAGTTCACCTACAAAGATGAGACACATCAAATATTGCATTGTCACGGGAGTTACATAAGTGTATAAAATTTCAAATCTCTAGGTTAAGTAGAACTGGTCGTAATTTCAATCGCTAACTTTGTCGGACCGAACAATGGAAATGTGATTAATTGGCCGCCAATCTCAATTAAATTAATTTTTAATAATTTTGAATAGCACATTTTGTAGTCTAAAGTCTATTTAACACCTCTGCCAATGCTCGAAACTCTAACTTAATTATAAATAGGAGAAATTTTGATTATAAAACTTCCCCCCACTTTTTTTAATCGGCCGCCATTTTGTAATTAGTTCACCTACAAAGATGAGACACATCAAATATTGCATTGTCACGGGAGTTACATAAGTGTATAAAATTTCAAATCTCTAGGTTAAGTAGAACTGGTCGTAATTTCAATCGCTAACTTTGTCGGACCGAACAATGGAAATGTGATTAATTGGCCGCCAATCTCAATTAAATTAATTTTTAATAATTTTGAATAGCACATTTTGTAGAGTAAAGTCTATTTAACACCTCTGCCAATGCTCGAAACTCTAACTTAATTATAAATAGGAGAAATTTTGATTATAAAGTTTTACCCCCACTTTTTTTAATCGGCCGCCATTTTGTAATTAGTTCACCTACAAAGATGTGACACATCAAATATTGCATTGTCACGGGAGTTACATACGTGTATAAAATTTCAAAGCTCTAGGTTAAGTAGAACTAGTCGTAATTTCAATCGCTAACTTTGTCGGACCGAACAATGAAAATGTGATTAATTGGCCGCTAATCTGAATTTAATTAATTTTTAATTATTTTGAATAGCACATTTTTTAGAGTAAAGTCTAGTGAACACCTCTGCCAATGCTCAAAACTCTAAATTAATTATAAAAAGGAGAAATTTTGATTATAAAGTTTTACCCCCACTTTTTTTGATCGGCCGCCATTTTGTAATTAATTCACCTACAAAGATGAGACATATCAAATATTGCATTGTCACGGGAGTTACATATGAGTATAAAATTTCAAAGCTCTAGATTAACTAGAACTGGTCGTAATTTCAATCCGCAACTTTGTCGGCCCAAACAATGGAAATTGATTAATTGGCCGCTAATCTGAATTTAATTAATTTTTAATTATTTTGAATAGCACATTTTGTAGAGTAAAGTCTATTTAACACCTCTGCTAATGCTCGAAACTCTAACTTAATTATAAATAGGAGAAATTTTGATTATAAAGTTTTACCCCCACTTTTTTTGATCGGCCGCCATTTTGTAATTAATTCACCTACAAAGATGAGACATATCAAATATTGCATTGTCACGAGAGTTACATATGTGTATAAAATTTCAAAGCTCTAGCTTAAGTAGAAGTGGTCGAAATTTCGATTTGTAAATTTGTCGGAAAAACAGGAAAGCAAGTTAATAAAAGCGTTGTAAAAACTGATGGCATTTTTGGAATCAGCGCTACCTAAATTCCTAAGAATAGCTTCAAATACTCACTTGTCAGTCAACAAAATCACTGTTGCCCTGTGTTATATATTTGACATATAAATTAATTAATTTTACCTGAATCATTGTTATTTAATTATTATTAATACTAGCTAAGCTACGGTTACCTTTGGCAACCGTACCTTAGCTAGCCCTGGCGGGCGCCGTCCGGGGATATGACTAATTGTTTTCGAAAGAGTTTTACCTGAATCATTGTTACGTTATTTAATTATTATTAATATTTTATTTTTAGGAAATTTGGAAGTTTCTTTAACAAATGAAAATGGAGCACCCGTCCCAGTTACAATCACCGATCACGGCGATGGTACTTACACATGTGAATATCGAGCAACAAATCCAGGAACTCATCACCTGACTTGTTTACTTGGAGGGGCTCCTATTCCACAATGCCCTAATAGAATTAATATTCAACCTCACGTCGATGTCTCGAAAATACGTGTCGATGGTCTTGAGCCTAGTAAGTCTATTATTAGAGATCTAGTCTTATAAAGATGATTACCTTAGAGCAGAAATAGATAATAAATAGAAATAGAATAGTTAGAGAGAAATGAACTTCTTTAAATGCTCTGCACCAGCTATTAAATTGAGTGACCCCCTAAATTTCTAAAGAATTAAAAAAAATTAATATCTTTTTTTTAAATTTGTTTTACGTCTTTTTCGGTATCTAAGGCCAATTAAACCCTATCCCTACTTATTTCAAATGATTGGTAGTCAATTCAAAATGAAATAAATTTTTCTCACTTGGTACAGGAAGCGAACCCGGGACTCTATACACGAGAAGATAATGTCTTCTCTCCGAGCCACGGGTCACGGGATATTAATATCTTTTAAAACAGAATTTACTAAGAATGTCTAAAGAATTTCTTTATTATATTGATAGTAACATTATATAATTAATATTTGAGTCATTCCACGTCAAATCGATACACTTTTGAACCTCACCATCTTGGATTTCTATGAAATTTGGGTCATAGGTAGAGTCAATAGAGACTAAGAAAAAGCCCCAATTTCACCTTGATATCTCAACTTGTTTAAAAGATATGGCGCGTTAAAGTTGTCAAAAATGGCAAAAAATCGACCTAACCACATCTATTTAAATTGCTATAAAATCTCTTAGAGATGAGTAGAGACCGGACAAAAAAGTATAAAAAAATGGAAAAAAAGTGCTTAAAAAAGCATAAAAAACTTGAATAAAAAGTTGTTAAATAAGCATATAAGTTGAAAAAAAGCATCCAATAAGCATTTTTTACTCATACCAATGGCGTATACAAATTTTTTTTTTAAAGAAACTAAATTTATTCCGCCCCACCCTGCGAAAATTTTTTTTTTTGCGGAACAAAATTTTTTCACACTGCGGAAAAATTTTTTTTTACAGGGCTATATTTTTTCACATTGCGGGGTTTTTGGAAAATTTTTTTTTGGGGGCGCCCCCCCCCCCCTTATATACGTCCCTGGTGTATGCGTGTGTGAATGGGAAGTTTTTTAATTAAAAAAAAAAAAAAATTATAAATATTCGTAAAATAAGTTAAAATAAGCACGAAAGGGAAAAAAAACATGAAAACTCAAAAAAAGCAAAAAAAGCATAAAAAATGCAATCTCAATGCACTTAGTTTTTCCTAATTCGTATAGAAATTAAATATCTAATGGTTGCTTATAAAATTGACCAATAAGCATTTTGCTTAAAATCCGGTCTCTAGAGATGAGATAGAGAGATGAATGAGGTGTCATTTTACAGCTTTTTAGATGCCCTTTCCAATGATATACAATACAACTGGGGCGGTAATAAAAAAATTTTTTTTAATTTCAAAATCAAAAATTTAAAGTAATATTTCTCAAAAAAGTACCCCTTCGAAAATTTTGAAAAAATTCTAAAATATTCCTTGTTTAAAGGATTAAAGATAAAACTAAGTTTCATCATGGGATCATAATGGGTTCATATAGAAAAATTAATTTAAAAAAACCCTTTCTTTAGATTTTTGCCATAAAAGTGCAACAAAATAGTTAATCTAAGTCAAGAACAAATAAAAGAAAATTTTATGATAAAGATGGTGTTTTTGCTTACAAGTCCTTGGGTATAGTGATAGAGCTGACATAACTATTTTGTTTATAATTTCGTTAATAATTAACCGATTTGCAAGAATGAATGATTTCTGGAAAGCTAAAGAATTACAGAATAACGTACATATACGATTTTTGCATTTAGGGATGTTAAAAAAATTTTAGGGTTGTCCAAAGTTAAGAAAAACTGGAAAAATTGGATTTTTTTACTCCTTTATTCGTGTTTTGCGCCACTAAATCACCTCGAATGGGGCTGAATCTTTAGATTTCTATGTATCTTAGCTACCTCTATATTTTTAAGAGAAAACACCATAAAAAAATCTAGAAAACTCAAAATGAGAGCCGCTTTAGAGCAGAATTTCTATTAAAACGTTATATTCTCTATATCTCTAAAACTAGAGCTATTCGAGCAAAACTGACGGCATTTTTGGAAAAAGGACGTCGCATATACTCAGAGATCAGCTCAAAATATCTCCGCTACCTAAATCACTGTTAGCATGTATAATGTTTCCCAATTATGTCAAAAATCTAACGCAAGGGTTGTTTTAATTAATTTTTCTCTATGATCCCATCATGATCCCTCGATGAGGCTTATATTATCTTTTACCCTTTAAGCAAGGACCATTTTAGAATTTTTTCAAAATTTTCGAAGAAGTACTTTTTGAAAAAAAATTATATTTTTGCACTTTTATGGCAAAAATCTAAAGAAAGGGTTTTTTTAAATTAATTTTTCTATATGAACCCATTATGATCCCATGATGAAACTTAGTTTTATCTTTAATCCTTTAAACAAGGATTATTTTAGAATTTTTTCAAAATTTTCGAAGGGGTACTTTTTTGAGAAATATTACTTAAAATTTTTGATTTTGAAATTAAAAAAAATTTTTTTATTACCGCCCCAGTTGTATTGTATATCATTGGAAAGGGCATCTAAAAAGCTGTAAAATGACACCTCATTCATCTCTCTATCTCATCTCTAAGAGATTTTATAGCAATTTAAATAGATGTGGTTAGGTCGATTTTTTGCCATTTTTGACAACTTTAACGCGCCATATCTTTTAAACAAGTTGAGATATCAAGGTGAAATTGGGGCTTTTTCTTAGTCTCTATTGACTCTACCTATGACCCAAATTTCATAGAAATCCAAGATGGTGAGGTTCAAAAGTGTATCGATTTGACGTGGAATGACTCATTTACTAAATCAAACAGCCAAAAAAGTTCGGGGATTCGAACCACGTATCTGCCGATTTGTATTCACATGCCCAATTGCTGACTACAAATTGGCACTAACTGCTGTTTGATTTAGTAAATAGTAATTATGTCATATATGAGTTTTCTTCACACACCAAAACATAATTTCTTATTTATTAATATTTTTTCGATTTATATTTCAATCTAAAATTTTAAAGTTAGAAAAAAGTCATCTCTTATCAATATAATGTTAAGAGGATGAATATTTTCATTCTTTTATAATAAGCTCATTTATACATCTTTTTAAAAATTTAAATCTTGTCTAAATTATATAATTTAAAAATTTTTTAGCTACCACTAAATGAGAATTTAACAAATCTATAATATTAATGAATAAAATTTATTTGATAAAACTATAAACTTCCACTATAGTATGAATTTCGTCTTTAAATTTCTATAACGATTCAGATGAATAACTAAGCCATACCAGAGGTAGGGCTGGACGGTAAACCGGCAAAAATTTTTTACCGAAAACGCGGTAACGAACCTCTAATTCGGTAAAAACCGGTTTTTCTCAAAAGTCGGTAAAAACCGGTTTTTACGTTCCGCGAAAAAAATGTTCCGCGCCGGCATATTTTTGCAAAAAATAGCCGTCTCTAAAAAAAAGGTAAAATATTTTTTAGTCCGGGGGAAAAATTTTGTTCCGCAAAAAAAAAAAATGTTCCGCGGCGGCAAACTTTTGTTCCGCTGCGGCAAATTTTTGTTCCGCGAAAAAAAAAATGTTGCAAACTTAGGTTCCGCGGGCGGCAAAAAAAAAGTCTCTAAAAAAAAGGTAAAATATTTTTCCGGACGGGAAAAAATTTTGGAAAAAAATGTTCCGCGGCGGCAAATTTTGGTTCCGCGGGCGGCAAAAAATTGGCGTCTCTAAAAACCGGTTTTTACCGACTTTCGAGAAAAACCGTTTTTTTTCATTATCGAGGTCGGTAATGAAAATCCATTACCGTCCAGCCCTAACCAGAGGTTTTTGAAAATAGATTTCAATAAACTGGACATTAAAAAATTTACTTATTTACTTTTTTATTTTTTATTTTATTATTTTTTTTTTTTTTAAAGAATGGAAGGAGGTAGCAGCCAGGTAGGAGTGTCTCCAAAACAATTAAACTCCCAGATATTCGCGACGTTTCGGTCCAAATTTATTTGACCATCATCAGGCAATCAGGCTACAATAGATTTTTATTCATAATTAACATCATTAACAATTAAAACATTAAAATGGTTGTTATTTTTTAATTTTTTTACTTACAGTTGTCATATGTAAATTTATATAAATATATTTAATCATATGTTGCTTCGGACTTGTTAATGACATTAAAATTTTGCTCATCTTCAATCGAAGGCTTAGATATGTGAGGAAGTAATGTCAATTTTTTTCAAACATTTGTCTTTATATATAATTATCAAAGTGGCCCCGATTATCTATCAATTTCTAATCTTTTTTTACTGCTAATTTTGCTATTTCTTCTTTTCAGTTATTCCGAATGTATGATGGACATTTATTTATGCGTTGAATTATCAAATGTTAATTTCTACAACATTAAATTTATAACCGATCTTATATAAACTTTTTTATTTAACTTATATTACTGATTTCAATTTTCAAAAAATTCTTTTTTTAAAACAATTAAGAAAATATCTCACGCCCTATATCACACAAGATTGATGTATAGGTATTGCTTAGGCCTATGCATCCAATCCATTTGAAAATTTATGGCCTTTTGTAGCCTTCACATATCTAAGCCTTCGATTGCAGATGAGCAAAATTTTAATGTCATTAACAAGTCCGAAACAACATATGATTAAATATATTTATACTAGTCGCAAAGCCCGCCTTCGGCGGGCTTTCCGCCTAGCCAGGGGGCTGCGCCCCTGGACTCCCTTGCTCGCCTTCGGCGAGCAAGTTTATTCCTAATTTGGGATATTATATATGCAAGTGTTAAGATGTTAAGGAAGGATCTTATATTCAAGCGAGGCGAGGGTACCGATTGGGAACAGCACAAAAGGGTCTGTTTATGACTGTTTAAAGGGTCAGTCACCTGAGTCCTCTCTTCGTTTTTCAACTGCTGCGTAGCCCCCACCCCCAGCCCATAGTCAGGTAGGAAGCTGGTTCACACAGCACAAAGGACGCTCTCTAATTTCTAGCCAACTTGTTGATTTTGTGTTCCCATATTGAAGAAATTTGATTATAATTAATTTTCCAAAACATTTAAGAGATTCAAATTATTACTACGTTACTCCCAGACCCATATACTATATATGTACTTAATTTCAAATAGATTCATTGAAAATTGTGGATTTCTATAGAACATATACATACATATTTACATACATACATTTTTCCCATTTCATTTTTATATATATAGATAAATTTACATATGACAACTGTAAGTAAAAAATTAAAAATAACAACCATTGTAATGTTTTAATTGTTAATGATGTTAATTATGAATAAAAATCTATTGTAGCCTGATTGCCTGATGATGGTCAAATAAATTTGGACCGAAACGTCGCGAATATCTGGGAGTTTCATTGTTTTGGAGACACTCCTACCTGGCTGCTACCTCCTGCCATTCTTTTAAGATATTAATCACAGCCACTTCCACACTCAACAAATATTACTTATTTACTCTCAATCTACATTACATACTATAAATAATAAACCATCTTTTAAATAAATAATTGTAATTTATATTTTATTAGAAAAGTATTATCAGGGCCGGCTCTATGGGGGAGGGGGGGAGGGCAGTGGTTGCATGTGCCCCTGGCGGCAGATATAGGAGATAAGAAATAGGAAAAATGGTTCACAAAAACAAAATGAAATTAGCAGGTGCGGATCTAGGCACTTGCCTCCTCTAGGTAGTGGACTCTTTTGCCCCCCCCCCCTCCCCTTCAACCACCCCAAAACTGGAAATAACCTAAAACGCCATTAGACTCTGATTACCTAACCTAATTGTTATACCTTTTCAAAAACAAATTTTCTATTTGAAAAAAAAAAATTATATGTATGTAAATAAGGTTTTTTCACAAATTTTGCCGCTCCAGGCGCGTGCCTAGTTCGCTTCTTCGTAAATTCGGCCCTGGAAATTAGTTATTAAGAAACGTTTCAAAAGTGAACATATCGCAATCAAAGGTTTCCAAGAAATTTACTAATTATTAGGCCCGTGATGGAGGGCCCCTAAATCTTACAGTTAGGGGCCCCAAAATTTTAGAGGCGAGAAAATTTTAGACTCAAATTTAAAGAAAGATTAAAATTTTAAAATCACTTTGGCTTACAACTGTTAGTTACAGGGTCGGCGCGGGGGAAAGGAGGGGACGGCATATTATAATACGTATTAAGGGGCCCTCACACTACTTAAAATTTTGTGCAAAATATTGAAGAGTTGTGAACCTCTCACACTACACAAAAATGTTGTACACAATTTCATTTTAGCCTTCGGGCCTTGGGACAGTGGGTAACTTGCTGCCCTTCTGGACCAAGAGTCGCGGGTTCGGATCCCGTCTCATGTGACAATTTATTTCAATTGGATTGCCTACCAATCCAGGTGAAATAAATAGAGACGGGGTCTAAATGGCCTTCGCTGCCGAAAAAGACCTTAAATGAAATAAAAAAAAAATCTATTATAATCTACATGTTTCATAGAATATAGATTATTTTGGAATTTAGGGTAGGGGTGTCCACACGCCCACATATTCTACCCCTCCACCTCCCCCTCCCCTGGCTACGGCCCTGTTAGCTACATACCTCGATACAATCGAGTAGGAAAGAGTGTTCGTCTACCTTCGCTGGTTTATTTTTTTCATAGGGGGTTCCATTGATTCTTTCATTGTGCTCGCGACGAATGCTCTTGGCAGAATGAAGAAATTTTGAACAAATTTTTGTCAGTCCCCCTCACACTTCAAAACTAGGAATATATCGGCAAAAAATTTCAACTCATTTTGAAAATTTTTGAATGCTCCATAAAATTTTGAATAGTCGCTTTTTTATGCAAAAATTGAACGCACACTTGCAGAAATTTTTGAAGAGGTCATTTTTGTGCAAAGTTTTTGCAAGTGTGAGGCCCCTTAAGTTACGAAACTCGTATACAAAAAAAATCTGATGTGACTGGCGCACAGCACACAACTTTCTCTTACCCTTCGGTAAGAGAAAGTTGTGCACCTTGCTGGTCACACCAGATTTTTTGTGTCGACATATATTTAGTTCCCGACAGTACGGAATATTAGAATTCAAGATGTAAAATTTATAAGTATGGGAAAATATTTATATTTTGTTACCATGGCAACCATTTCTCCTATCTTCCCTATGAAATACAAGAGTAAAGTGGTCTTCAGAAGATTTCAATTGCAAAATGAGAATATACATTTTAAAGAGAATCTAAAAATTAATTGATTTTTGAATTTAAAAAAAAATCGTTGGAGCAAATTTTGAGAAAATCGAAAAAAACTGAAAAAGTACTTCAGTAAAGTACTAGTACTCTTTGGCCGATTTTGATTAAAAGCTTATTTTTCCGGTCCCGGGGGTGTTTAACTTAAATATAAAATTTCAACCTCGTAGTTCAATTCCTTCATGCTTAAAATTGAACACACACCCACATGCCCACCCACCCACAGACAGACCATGTCGCGAAAACCACTTTTTTGGATTCAGTGGACCTCAAAACGTGAAGATCCATCAAAATCTCGACATCGAATTTTTGACATGAATCCAATACTTTCTATATATATATTACATATATACATAGGTAAGAGAAAGTAAAAAAGATCAAATGATATGATGCTTTTTACTTTCTCTCACCCTATATATGAAATATATAGAGAAAGTATTGCGATCATGTAAAAAATTCGATGTCGAGATTTTGATGGATATATATGTTTTGAGGTTCCCTGAGTCCAAAAAAGTGGGTCCCGCAAATTGGTCTGTGTGTGTCTGTCTGTGTGTGTGTGTGGACACTTTAGACCATGAAGGAAATGAGCTAGGAGGTTGAAATTTTATATTTAAGTTAGGCACCCTCCGAACTCGTGTAAATAAGCTTTTAAACAAAATCGGCCAAAAAGTACTAGTACTTTACTGATGTACTTTTTCAGTTTTTTTCGATTTTCTCAAAATTCGCTCCAAGGATTTTTTTTAAAATTCATAAATCAACTATTTTTTAGATGCTCTTTAAAATGTATATTCTCATTTTGCCGTTGAAATCTTCTGAAGACCACTTTACTCTTGTTCTTCATAGGAAAGATAGTAGAAATGGTTGCCATGGTAACCGAATTTAAATATTTTTCTTTTTTATTAGATTAAAAATCAATTATTATTTAAATGCCCATTTATTTTTATTTTATTTCTGTCTTTAATTGTTTCGGAGAAATCATATCTCTCTCTCTCACACACAAAATTATCTTCTCTCTTTCTCCGCGTTTTAAATTCACTTTCCAATAACCATAGTTTATTTCAAGCAGTCAACATTTAAAATGCAAGTTTGAAACTAAGGTGCTCTGGGAAACTAAATATATCTCGACACAAAAAATCTGGTGTGAACAGAACGGTGCACAACTTTCTCTTACCGAAGGGTAAGAGAAAGTTGTGTGCTGTGCGCCAGTCACACCAGATTTTTATTATTGGCTGCATCCTCTTTTTATATCATTAATCTAATTATATAACAGCCACAATTCGTTATATAAAATATGGATATTGTTTTAAACAATTATGTAATATGTTAGAAAATATTGTTTGATTTGGCTCCGTCACTAAACAGGGTGGTACCAAATATTTCCAATCTATTCTCGAACAATATTATAGTTCCATATTGAATATTCTCTCTTTTTAATATACATTTTTAAAAACTGGATCAAATCCAAATCCCTGCTAATTGATTCTTATTATTAGTTTGAAATAAGTTTTTTTTTAATATAAATTTTCTTAATAGATAAATAAAAGAATAGCAGCTAAAATTATTTCTTTTATTGGCCCTCTAGGCTTACGTTTCGGTCTTGGTCAAGACTGCCTGTACTCAACGAATTGGCTTATTTTATTAATTTTTGTATTTTCTAAATTGTAATTCAATCGTTATACATACTAATATTTTTTAAATATCTGTAACCGCATGTTCATGGAATATATAATTGAGTTATTGATTGTATGCCTATATTGACAGCCCGCAAACTCTGAGGATGGTCTTGACCAAGACCGAAACGTCAGCCTAGAGGGCCAATAAATGAAATAATTTTAGCTGCTATTCTTTTATTTATCTATTAACGATTATCCAGCTATAAAATCCACATCTTGTAATAAATTTTCTTGCACAAATATTATATATAGGGCCTATATAAAATCAAACAATTAAATTAAACGTGGTGTTTTGGTAAAGTAAAACTTAATTCAATTTAATTATTCCGAATATTTCGTGGGAATAGAGCAATCTTTAGTCAGATAAATCATCTTATGACCACATCAAAATATGCCCTTCAATTACATTACTCTCTTTATAAATTAGCATTTTTTGATGGACTTTTAAGGTGAATTATTCACTGAGGAAGGGATGCTCTTATTCCCCCAAAACATTTTGAATAAAAATTCGACTTAATTAAATTTTTATTAGCCAGAAACAGCGTTTTATTTAATTACATTTCATTATATTATAAAACGAGCTTAAATTAATTAAAAAAATGTATAAATTTACAAGTCTACATTTACAGTTTCTGTTCTTCGCACTCAAAAATTTTTTTTTTTTATAAATTGACATTCACTATTATTCTTGTTACTCAATTTGTTCACTATATCCGATTAGTACATAATGATGACTTGTAATTTGGTTGGTCGGTAACAGCGGCACCCATCAACAGTTTGCAACAGTTCCGAGTGGTGACCCAGGGTGCTGGCAAAGCGGAATTCGCAGTAGCAATCACAAGCCCTTCGGGGAATCGCGTCAAGGCACATGTGATACCGACACACGAGGGTTTCCTCGTAAACTTCACTCCTACTGAATTGGGCGAATATCTACTAAGTATTGCATTTGGTGGTGAACCTGTGAGCCCGCAACCATATCGGCTACAGTGCCTTCAACAGGGCAGCATCACTCACCAATCAGGCAAAGTTCGGGCATACGGCCCTGGGTTATCCAGAGGTATCTCAGGTCGTCCTGCTGAGTTCTGCATTGACACCCGAGGTGCTGGCCAAGGTGGTCTCGGAGTTACCGTCGAAGGCCCTTGCGAAGCAGCCATCAACTGTAGGGATAACGGTGACGGTACCTGTTCTGTTGCCTACCTTCCTAACGAACATGGCGACTATAGCGTTAACATCACTTTCAACGACGAGCACATCCCCTGCTCGCCATTCCAAGCCATCATTCTACCTCCTCCAGATCTAGCCAAGATCAAAGTATCCGGAAATGGCATCCAGCCGCATGGTATACAGCTGGCTTCCGGCTGTTCACGCTCCAGATGCTTGTTCATGTTCTGTTCGTTGAGATGCCTTTGCTACTTTATCTAACCAATCAATCACTTATTTTTATTTGTTTTAGAATCATTTTATGCACTATATTTTTTGTATTATTTAGTGCATGTTCATGTTGATCTACATTATAGTAATTTATTTTTAACCCTGCGTCATTAGGTTAAATTCACAGCAAACCCATCTTTAAGTTGTTAATCTCTTTCATCTAAAGAGAATAGATCTAATTAAAAACAAAGAGGAACAAATTTTTTTCTTTTACACAGTAATAAATAGTAATTTTTTACATAGATATAGAAATATACAGTATAAGGGCAATATTTTTACTTACCACTTTTCTGGGGAGAGGTCATGGATTTTACCCAAATTTTAATATGTTGTAGTCCCTTAAAAAATTTTCCGCAGTGCGGCAAAAATTTTGCAAGGAAAAAAAAAAAGAAAGGGTGCCCCTAGTGTGTAATGTTATTCCCAACACACCTTTGGGGTGCCGTGGACTTCAAAAGGTTGGGAAAAACTGCTTTAAGTATTAAGGCCCTTTTTGGGGACCCATTAATTACGAAGAAAAATTAAAAGATTTGGCCATTTTCAAATGACTGCAAAAATTGCACCAATAGACTTAGGGCATTTCGGCCAACTCGATAGATAGGGGTTTTCATTACCTTTAAAACGTTGCTTGGTAAATCAAAATCCATAGCGTAGAGTCTGATACAGTTGTTTGAAAATGAAAATCGCTTTTTTTATTGCAATTTCTAACTAGTAGTATCCTTTTCTGGCAATTTCAAATGGCACCAAGTTTTAGCTGGAGGTAGTTCTTAACATGTATAAAAAACTCATAATGGAAACTTTCTTGGCTTCCGCCTCTGTATACTTCCAACGAAACTCTGGAAATCGGATTTCTCTTCTCACTTAATCGGTCCCCAAAAAGGGCCCTTAATACTTAGAGTTTTGAAAATTTTTTTTCTATAAACTAGAAGATATTAGATATTACAAAAAAAAATAAAAAAAAAAATGACGCTTGTTGAATCAAAATCGATGGACTGGTCTTTGAGATATCGGCGTTTGAATATAGGGCAAAAATGATCCTGTTTGGGCAAAAAAAAAAAAAAAAAATGACGCTTGTTGAATCAAAATCGATGGACTGGTCTTTGAGATATCGGCGTTTGAATATAGGGCAAAAATGATCCTGTTTGGGCATTCTAATGATGTTTTCTCTAAACCAGGAGCCCTTTGAAGGCTGAAGATTGGCACACTTTTTAAGGTATTACAACATACTAAAATTTGAGTAAAATCCACGACCCCTCCCCACAAAAGTGGTTGAAAAGTAAAAATATTGCCCATATACATATATAATCGGGACTTAACCCGAGAAATTTTAACTTCTCATTCACCCAGTAGTATTATTAAATAGATCTATTAATGCCATATTTGATTATAAATTTATATTATTTACATTATTTCAACATACTCACCACTATTTTTTCGGAGTTTTGTTGATACATTTCCAGAACATATATAAAAGAATCCTCCGACAATCTGATAAGAAAGAAGATCGAAACGTCGATAGTTAAAAAAATTAAATATCTTTTTTGATGAATGCAATTCCATATTGGTGCCGGAAATTGTATATATTTAAAATTTGAAAAAAAAATCATTAGAGCAGTTTTCGAGAACTGATGTGCTTACAAACAAACAAATAAACGTACAGGGAGCGCCACAATTAAGTCCCCACCTGATAGCTTTAGCCTTATGTATATGGCATAGAATATGGTAAATGGTGAAATAATTTTAAATTTGAAAAGGTAAAATAAAATCATCTGTGCCAGATTTTACGTTTCACTTTTTCGGTCATTAAAATTATTTCACTATACACCATATACTATACCATATATTTAAGGCTAAACCTATCAGGTGGGGACTTAATTGTGGCGCTCACCGTACATTGCTCGTTTAATAGTATAAGATATAGAGAGCAGGGACGTATATACGGGGGGGGGGGGGGGGGGGAGCCAGGACCCCCCGAAATTTCCCAAAGACATATACATATATAGGGATATACAGACATCATCGCAACAAATTTTTCCGCAGGATGGACAACTTTGGTTCCGCAATAGAAAAAATGTTCAGCAAAAATTTCGTGTGAAAAAAAATATAGTTTCTTAAAAAAAAAATTTGAGTTCGGGCCCCCCCCCCCCGAAAAAAATTTCTATATACGCCCCTGATAGAGAGAAAGTAATGCGATCTCCTGAGTCCAAAAAAGTGGGTGCCTCAAATTGGTCTGTGTGTGTGTGTGTGTCTGTGTTTGTCTGTCTGTGTGGACATTTTTAAGCATCAAAGAAATGAGCTACGAGGTTGAAATTTTATATTTAAGTTAGGCACCCCCTCCCCCCTTGAGGCATGAAAATAAACTTTTGAACAAAATAGGCCAAAAAGTACTAGTACTTTAATGATGTACTCTTTCAGTTTTTTTGATTTTTTCAAAATTTGCTTCAACGAATTTGATTAAAATTCAAAAATCAATTTTTTTTTAAATGCTCTTTAAAATGTATATTCTCATTTTGCTCTTGAAATCTTTTGAAGCACACTTTACTCTTGTACACTTCATAGGAAAAATAGGGGAAATGGTAACGGTGTTTAAAATGTTTTCCCCTTTTGATTAAAATTCATAAATGATCTATTTTTTTGATGCCCTTTAAAAATAATTTGAATATGATGTTTTTCGTGGAAATCGTTTGAAGTAGACTTTACTGATGTATTTTTTCAGTTTTTTTGCGATTTTCTCAAAATTCACTCCAACGATTTTAATTAAAATCCATAAATCAACTATTTTTTGATGTGGAAGCATTCGTAGCTCAGCGTCATCAATGAATCGCGTGGTCAAGTTTTTAACTTAGGTTCCAAGGGCAACTAAATATATTCGACACAAAAAAACTAGTGTGACAAGCACAGTACATTAATGTGTTTATTAAAGCTTTAGTGGTTTGAATTTTTATTATTAGGATAGTTTTAATTATAGTCTACATTTTTATGTTATTAATTATTTATTAAAAATATACTATTATTAGGGGAATTTTTAATTATAGACCACATTTTTCTATTAATTATTTATTAAAATATAAATACTGCAAAACTACAAAAGCTTTAATAAACACATTGATGATAAATGTAAATACTTGTACAAGGTTTCGACTGCCTGCTTATTCTCCATCCGTTCTCAAGTACTGTACTCAAGTGAACTATACTATATATTAATATAAAAATGTGGTCTATAATTAAAAATTTTACTAATAATCAAAGTACACTACTTTCTCTTGCCCAAGGCTTAAAGAAAGTTGTGTGCTGTGCGACCAGTTACACCAGATTTATTTAATTAATCACCTAATGTTGTTTGTATTCAACCATCCAATACGTAGAATACAGGGTTAAATAATTTATTAATTGATTACATTATGGTTTTTTGTTGTTTTTTTATTTCAGTAAATTAATTTTAAGAATGACAATCCTTTGTTAATTTATTTTAATTTTTACTCATCCTGCATTTAGTTTTATTATTGTTGCTTGAAAATTTTTACAATAATAATGTTATTAGTTATCCTATATTCAGTGGCGTAGCAAGGATTTTGGCGCCATGGAGCGACTCAACTGCTGGCGCCCCCCCCCCTCCCCCTCGAACACTACCATCAATCGGTAACCGAAACCCCACCCTACCACGGTAAAAAACGCCTCAATCGGCGTATGAATGTAAACTTTCACGCTCCTAGCCCCCACCCCTCCCCGCCCTTACCCCTCCTCCTCCCTTGCTTATTATTATTATAATTTCAGATTTTTTATTAAACCTAAAATGCAAATCTCAAATTACTAAAATGATTAAAAAAATTTTTCATATAAAAAAATTCCTCAGATTTCTTCATCTTCATCTTCATCTGAAGGCTCAGCATATATAATCTGTGTATAATACCAAAATTTAACCACAATATCTACTAAATAATTCAATGCTTTTTCTAATTTATTAGGCCAATATTAAAAGTAAAAAAAAATCATATTTAGTCAGCAAAACAATATTTTTATTTTATTTTGTCTACTTTTAAAATTAAATTTGAATAAAACGGGATAATATACAGTATTTATTTATCTTTGGCCGTGAATTCTAACGTTTGTCATTTTAAATAAAAAAATGCATATATTTCTATCAAAAAACAACAGAGCAAAAATTAATTGATTAAAGGATACAAATAATTTTTTGTTCTACAAAAGGATAAATATAGACAAAAAATTAAATAAAAAGTATTATTTATTATATGTGCCCGGCGCCCCCACTCTGCCCTCCGCCCTGGAGCCGCCGCTCCACTCGCTCCTCTGTCGCTACGCCACTGCCTATATTATTACTAATCTAAGTTGGGATTAAGTAAGGCAATAAATATATTTCCTTATATTTATTTTATTAGATTAAATATTTTTTATTATCTATTCAAAATAAAAGATATAATCATTAAATATATTTTTATTTCTTTTTCAGGAGTTTATGTCGATTTAAATACAGATTTCGTGGTGGATACGCGAGCCGTTACTAAAAGAGATAGTGTTGGAAAAGTTACCTGCAATATTACCAATCCATCTGGGATTCGCACAGATAATCTTATTACACCTTTAGCTGATGGAACCTATAAGGTACAGTGACGGATTAAAACAATATAAGGACCTAGGCGCTAAAAAAATTAGGCTCCTGATAAAAATGTCTTTGGAAATTAATTAATAGGTATTATAAATATAAAACGTAATTTTAATTATTTACATGTGTTTTTAAATTTATTTAAAAAAATACAAAAGAAATTTAAAAAAAAATTTTAATGTGAAGTGATCAACAAAGTCTTTCTATTCTAAAAAAATATTAATCTACTAAAATACTTCTGAATAGATATATAATTTTTCTTTTTTTTTTTTTATAGACTATAAATATTAAATTTAATGCTTTGTTGTCAATTATCGTTGAAAAATAATATCTAATAGGCCTAATATTTGGAACAAAAATGACTTTTGATTTGTTATTTGTTTTTTTACATAAAATTGATAGCTACACCCAGGGGCGGCGCGTCCACTAGGCCAACTAGGCGGCCGCCTAGGGCGGCAACCTGGAGAGGGCGGCAAAAATGGAAAAATAAAAAAAAAATTTTAGTTCCGCAAGCGGCACCAGAAAAAAATTTTGTTTCCGCGGGCGGCAAAAAAAAATGTTGGTTCCGCGCAAGAGGAAATGTTCCCCAGGCGGCACACGGGAAAAAATTTTGGTTCCGCGAAAAAAAAAAAAAAAAAATTTCACAGAAAAATTTTTGAGATCAGGGAAAATTTTAAGGAGGGGGCGGCAAATTAAATTTTTAAATTTTTTTTTTTTTTTGGGGGGGGGGGCGCAAAAAAAATATCTAGCCTAGGGCGGCAGAATAGCTTGCGCCGGCCCTGGCTACACCTAAATATGAGAGGAAACTGAGGTTGTGTTTATATGTGGGGTTTCACTGGGTTATGTGAGTAAAAACAAAGAATATATATTATACTCGATATATTTCGGGATATTATCCCATCTTCAAGAGTTACAAACGACTGACTGTGAGAGTGAAAATTACAACCTTTTATGGTAAGGAAAAGTGGAGGGGGGAGTAGGGTGGAGTCTGATGCGTTTTGTTTAATTGGCTTGTGAAGGGCTTAGTGTTTCTAAGAATGGATTTTTTGAGTGACAGGTGGGGGTTGTCTTTCATCATATTTTGTAAAGTACATTGACCATTCATTATCTTTAGACTTCTTTTACAATTAGTTCTTAAAAATTAAATGACAGAATTAATAAAAAATATTTAACAAACGAGAAAATGAATTTCAAATTACATTACATAAAAAAAATCAAATAAAAAAAAAAAAATGTTTATACATTAATAGGCAAATAGACATATAATAGAAAATTAAATTTGTTAGAGTTTAGGCTTACTTAATAAATTTGTCGTTAAATTTAAAGGCTTGAAATAGTCAAAAAAATTACATTCGAATCACAATAAGTTACAGGTCGATCACAAAACAAAACAGTTGAAAGTTGCACTAGAGGATTGTTAAAGCTGCTTAAATAGTAGATCTAATATTGTTGAGTTGTTGATGTTGTGTTGGTTATTTAGGATTGGTTGGTTATGGAAATTGGATTTTTTAATTTCAATTGCCTCTAACATGTCCGACCTGTCCAATTAAAAAATCCAATTTCCATAACCAACCAATCCTAAATAACCAACACAACATCAACAACTCAACAATATTAGATCTACTATTTAAGCAGCTTTAACAATCCTCTAGTGCAACTTTCAACTGTTTTGTTTTGTGATCGACCTGTAACTTATTGTGATTCGAATGTAATTTTTTTGACTATTTCAAGCCTTTAAATTTAACGACAAATTTATTAAGTAAGCCTAAACTCTAACAAATTTAATTTTCTATTATATGTCTATTTGCCTATTAATGTATAAACATTTTTTTTTTTTTTTATTTGATTTTTTTTATGTAATGTAATTTGAAATTCATTTTCTCGTTTGTTAAATATTTTTTATTAAAATGATGAAGGAAGAGAGGATGTCAGCCAAAAAAGGAGCCTCTATCGAATAAAAATCTCCAATCAGAAAACCTTTCGGGTTTAATTAGATAAAACCATCATCAGTTCTTTAGAGCTGAAATGAGCATAAATAATAATTGTAATACAACAACATAAAATATTTTTTAAATTATAAAAAACATTAGATCTTACATTATTGGCAATCTCAAGGTGCACACCATTGAGATGCAGATAGAGTTGTTATATATAAACATATACAAAATTATATAAAAATACAAAATTTGCATATCAGTTGCCAGATGCTCATCAGTCAACACGGCCAAGTCTCAAATGTATATAAAATTTAATTATCAAATACAGTTATTATATGATAAATACTGGGGAAGCAACGAACCCT